>SZWC01001939.1:166641-180999 GCA_023375785.1 Penium margaritaceum
CATTGGCATACCCATGAGTCTAGCTTGGAGGAAGACTGCTCTAGGTTCTAGGGCGCAAATGAATATAAGAGGGACAATGGGACATCCTTGTCGGACTTTCGAGTGAAGAGTGATGGGGAAAGAGAGAGAGAGAGAGAGAGAGAGAGAGAGAGAGAGAGCCATTTGGGAGAAAAAGGGTGGAGGTGTGGTATTGGAGGAAGCAAACGCAACGAATGAAAGAGGGGGGAAGACCCAGGTGGTTTGTAAGAGGTACTCTCGGTTGAATGATCCATATGCCTTTTGAAACAAAGTGGGATCTGGGAATGTGTCGCATAGTTGTGGATGCCATGCAGTTGAGAGAGGGCCTAAAGGAAGCTCCAGTTGAAGACAAAGCTAGTCTGATCCTCACAGGTGATGAAAGGGAGAGCTTTGTCAAGGCGAGAGGACAAGAGTCTTGTGAGGATTTTGTACTCAACGTCGAGGGAGGTTAAACGGTAGTTGTTAATATCATAAGGATCTGCGTTATGAGAATTAGGACGGTGATTAAGACAGCTAAATCTGGGTGAGAGGCGGGGGCGTTGAAGAGACTGTTGTACAAGGGGAGAAGTTGGGATTAGATTGACAGGAGTAGGAATTTGTACAGCTCCCTAAGGAGGCCATTGGGGCTTGGGACTTTGTGGGAGGCTTGGTCTAGGATAGCCTCAGTAATCTCGCTAGTTGTGACTGGCAAGGTTGGCAGCGATGTGAGGAGGTATATATTTTTTACGTGTAAGGGTAAGGAGGGGAGAGAAGTCAAAGATTGGCTTGGGGCAATGAAAGAGACAAGTATAGAAGGAGCGGACAATGGAGTTGATAGCTTGTGGGTCGGTTCAAGGTGTGTTGTTCTTGAAGGGCAATATCATTAGAAGTTGCTACTTCCTTGTCCTATAAAGGTCTTTAAGCTGTGTGCTTGATTACTTTCATCCTTGAATTCTTAGCCCAAAACAAGTCAAATTCGGGATCATTATATCAAACATTTGAATTTATACTAGCAAAATGTCCCATCCTTCAACGTTGCGTAGTTTGTGCTTATGACAACATCAACCACCTATAAAGTTTGTCTTCAGAAATCTTGTGAACTATTTCACACGTTTCGATATGTTTCAGGAAACCTTTCAAGCACGCTCGACCAGCAAAAGTATGTACCTCACATGTATTCATAATCCTCCAACTTCTCCGCACTGTTTCAAGAATCTGCTCATGACATAGTGAAATTATGCTACGCCAAGCAATGAGAGTATGCCTAGAATTATTCTAGCTTTGCTATTGTTGACGTGGAAACTCGGTCCTCTCAGCAGACACACTAGCTAGCAACGTATCCTACTTCCTAATGAATTCAATACAAAGTATCTTTCTCCTAGTCGAATCTCACCAGGTTAGTTGCTTCCGCAAATTTATGCAGGAACCAAAATAATTGAAGATCAGAAATTTGAATTTTACATGTCACTCATATGATCTGTAACGGTTTTACAATGTACTGCGCTACTGTTGCGCCAGAACCTGTTGTTTTTAGTGTTCGTACCTATTATTCATGTACGGAATCGTGCGCAAGACGACCCTAAGACCAGGTCCTGTTACATTCCTCCCCGTGCAACCTTGACACCGTCCTTGGTGCAGGCCAACCCTCCACGTCACAGGGTGCCCAGGCCCTACGTGGTCCTCCGCAATTGGCGCTGACACCCTCACGTTGCAAGCCCAACTTCCATGGAGCAACCTGCCGTCCTATAGTTCGCTACGCTACAGTCCCAACGGGCAGGCTTCCTCACCATGTGAGACCCATGTCTCGACGATGCTGCTCTCCCATGTCTACCCGCAAGCACCATGGTGTGACATCGAGGTGATTCAGGTCGGCCAGGGGATTCGAACCCATGCGTTCCACCTTTGATACCAATGTAAGGGTTTAACAACAAACTGCGCTACCGTTGCACCAAAACCGGTTGTTTTTAGTGTTCCTACCATCATTCATGTAGGAATCGTACGCAGGGTGACCCTCGGACCGCGTAGTGTTACAGGATCACTACCAAGGTCACTTTTTTCCCAACAATGCATGACATATGAGCATTATGTTTGTGTGAGTGAAATATAGACCAATGCTTCTGAAGCTATTTGACTTCGCCTGCGGGAAGACATATTCAACGATTTAGATTGCTGAACCTCATCAATTGCAGCTGGTGACGCATCCATGTGGTCGAAGTGGACCACGTAGACAGGCCACGCGCAATTTGTCAGGTGGCCTGGTAGATCGCGCGTCCACATGCGCGACTTGTTAGGCCAACTGACAAAGTTTTACTGGATGAGAACTCTCTTTATCAAAAACTAAAAATGAGCTTGGTCTTTGATCGAATCTAAAGCATGACCTCCTCACTTTCAACGAACTCCAAGAAAAGCAAAAATTATGAACCTAGAAAAAGAATAAGCGTTCCAAATTTCGTAACTGCCCCATCAACGAATTCATCAGGCGGTAGGATAAGTGCAAGAACAACAAAGGATTGGTTGGGGAAAACATGCATCCATTTCAGAAGCTTCAATAACATCAAACTGTTGAGGAAATGAGAATAGACAAGCTCACAATATAAGAGCATGTCGCATCGCATAATGAGTAATTCACATGGCAGGGTTAGTTTGTCTTGAAACATATTGTTGTATGAGAATGCACAGAAATTTACGGTGATCTTTCGGCCTCTTTTCAGGCACACGTAGACCGTTTGTGAGTCGAGGACGTGCCAAGCTGTGGAGGACGGTGCATGAGAGGCCAGCCCGAAGACTCTCATCCTCAATTGTGGGTACAAGTGTTTTGGAGGAACTTGAGAGTTAAAAGTATTCATACAAAATTGCCTGCTACGTAGCTTTGGTTGTGAGACCAAAATAATGACATGCTAGGTTTAACCTAGTGCTATACGGGTTCCTGGGTTGGTTACGGTGCCCGGGTACAAACAAGTGGTATGGAATTACTCCCATCCACAAGCTGTAACGGATCCGACGAAATCCTTGGCCAACTAGGCCAAAACCGTGGTGCTTGAGGGTCTCCAACCCTCAAGCCATCACATCCAACCGCCCACAGTCCCAGGTGACCCCGCTCGAGCCACGTGGCTCCTTCGACCGGTCGACAAGGCACTTCCACACTACACTCCTCCCCACTAGGAGTGAGAGCCGCCTCGGCATCTCCGGTAACCCCGACGTGGGATTCGAGCCCTTGAGCTATGATACCAATGTAACGGATTCGACGGAATCCTTGGCCAACTAGGCCAAAACCGTGGTGCTTGAGGGTCTCCGACCCTCAAGCCATCCCATCCAACCGCCCACAGTCCCAGGTGACCCCGCTCGAGCCACGTGGCTCTTTCGACTGGTCGGCGTGGCACTGGCACACTACACAAGCGGGACGTGGGAATTTTTTGGAGGCTCGTGGCTGCGCCCTCCACGGAGAGCAATGAGAAATCTTCTTACAAGCGTTCTTGTTACTTACGTGTAACTATTCGTGGATACTCCGACACCAGTAGAGTGTGATCTGCGTCAAATTCGTTTCTCTCGTCATATCCCCGTGTCATGTCCATGTTCCTATCGTGTGGAATAAGGTTCTCATGTGGGTGATCTCATTGAGCCGGGAACATCAGTGGTTTATGTTGTTGCGACACCATCTATTTTGCATGCTCCTCCAACCATCACAGCTACATCCCTCACGTTCGATGTGCCGCCTGTTTCATCATCCACCGTTGATGCCATGTCCCCTACTCCTACCTCTATAGCTCTTATCCCAATGTTTCACACTCCGTCTCCTCCATTCCCTCATAAAAATTGGTTCATCATGCCATTCTGCTTGTTGGACCGACAATCTCGGTGTCGCAAGTCTCACCTTCTAACTTCCATTCTGTGAGTCTAGCCTAGAGCACCCCCTCTTAGAGCCTACAACTACGTGTGACTCATCTCCCAATTCTACTCCTACTGCCTCCGAAACTGAGTCATCATCATCCACACACGCATAATCTTGTGAGGTAGGAGGTCGCCTTCGTCCGCGACCTCCAACTGTCTAGCATCCGACCCTGAGTCTACATCAGCCTAGGCGGTCAGTTTTAGGCCGTCCGATTTTCAGTGACAACCTTATTACCGAGGTACTTGGGTTGTCCAGTCGGGCGGAACTCAAGAGTGTGATACTGTAAGAGGCCGTAGCAGGATATGCACAACTGTAGCATGAGCTTTTTTGTGCTCATTATGTAGAAGACCAATGGACAATTCTTGATACTTCACTAATTGCACAAGCCTGTGTGGAGCGTGCCTTAGCCAGAGGCCTACCGAACCCCGCCTCACTAGAGGAGGTGCGGTTACAATCCGCCTCGGGGCACAAGAAGACTGTCATGCAAGAATAGATGGTTGCCTCGGTTGAGCATGGGTAGATGAGGACGTTGATTTGCCCCCAAGGCGAAAAGTTGTGAAGGCGGAATATGTGTATCACATGAAGAAGAAGCTTGATGGCTTGATTTATCGCTACAAGGCCTGTCTTATGGAAAAAGGATATTCCGAAGTGTAATGGATAGAAATTGATGTCACATTTTCTTCTGTTGGTAGGATGGTTACAACAAGCGTCCTTCTAGAACTTGTAGCACAGCAAAATTGGGAGGTCCATCAAACGCACGTGCATAACGTGCTCTCCTATGGATAGTTGGATGAAGAGATTTAAATGGTACGATTGGACGCGTTGTGTGTGGCGTCTACGTAAAGCCCTGTACAAACTCAAAGTGTCACCTTGGTGCTAGAATAATGAGATCATAATGACAATTGAGCATGAAGGTTACACAGGAGCGACGTTGATCCCTCTCTCATTCTTAGTGAACAATTTTCTATTTTTGTGGGGATCTTGATGTAAGTTGATGATTTTCTGATCGTGTCCCCTAATATGACAATAGTTGAACAGGTCATGGGTTTGCTACAACCTACATACAAGATTAAAGATCTTGGTGAAAAAGAGTTATTCTTGGAAATGGAGATTGTTCGATATCAAAGGCGCGGGATACTTTACGGTTACCAGGATAGGTACATTGAAACCCTGCGGGTGCGCTTACCTATTGAGTGATGTGTCTTCAAATGGAAAGCCTAGGCAGCAGGTTGGGGCAGCAGCGTTGTTGATGCAGCGTGCGGGCTTCCACGCTCGTTGCTTAAGTCAGCTGGCCCCTCAGTCTGCTGCTCTAGAGTCTAAGTCTGGAAGCTCTGGGTTTGTTACTCAGAAACGCGCGCGCCAGAGTTAGCGCCAGAAAGCAGCTGAAAACTGAAAGTAACTGGTTAGGAATGAAGAATGAGCAACAATGGGAGACCCCTCCAAGTTCTAGCTCCCCCCCACTAGTGTAGAAGTTACTCAGCTAACCAGCCAATCAGAAAATAGNAAAGATCTTGGTGAAAAAGAGTTATTCTTGGAAATGGAGATTGTTCGATATCAAAGGCGCGGGATACTTTACGGTTACCAGGATAGGTACATTGAAACCCTGCGGGTGCGCTTACCTATTGAGTGATGTGTCTTCAAATGGAAAGCCTAGGCAGCAGGTTGGGGCAGCAGCGTTGTTGATGCAGCGTGCGGGCTTCCACGCTCGTTGCTTAAGTCAGCTGGCCCCTCAGTCTGCTGCTCTAGAGTCTAAGTCTGGAAGCTCTGGGTTTGTTACTCAGAAACGCGCGCGCCAGAGTTAGCGCCAGAAAGCAGCTGAAAACTGAAAGTAACTGATAAGGAATGAAGAATGAGCAACAATGGGAGACACCTCCAAGTTCTAGGCCCCCCCACTAGTGTAGAAGTTGTTACTCAACTAACCAACCAATCAAGAAATAGCCGTGGACCTATTTTCTGGCAGGCAGGGTTTTCTCGGTGAGCCCTGCCAGACGCCCGACAGCCCAAAACCCGGGCGTCGTCCGTTTTTCCTGAAAACTGGACCATACCATAATACTGACGCTGCAAACGCAGTCGTGCGGTCAGAATCAGCTAGAAAAATAGTAGCAAAGAGTTATTGCTGCCCGAACCTAGGCAGTGCCTACGGTGGTCCATGACGCCAAACAGGACCATGCAGCACGCAACACGGACCCTAGGCAGAGCATGACGACACAGACGCGACGGGACGCGCTGGACGCATGTAGACAGCACTTTACGGTGGCAGTGACCGCCGACGGCACGACTGCCGAGGAGGCCTGCCGATGGAGCTGAGCACGTCGCCGGAGAGAGGAGGCTCCAGCGAACTGCGAGTAGACCTCCGCATGCGTCGGCTCCACCGGATGACGTTCCATCAGCGTCGAGTCTCACCGTCAGTCATCTGCACGCCGATGTACACAAGCCGGGAGGACACAACAGAGCACAATGAGGGATGCGCAAAAACGAATACTCCCCCATGACTCACAGGCGTAGTGTACATGGGCGGGCAGAGAGACGATCAACATCCAGACTCCCCCAAGGTACGCAAAGACGCAGGCATAGACAAAGAGGACAACTCACGGACGCACGCCGACTGAACTCACAACCTTCTTGAAGGAGTCCCTCTTCAGTGCCTTGGTCAGGAAGTCAGCGAGCTGTCATGCTGTCTCAACCCATACGATGCTGATGCTGCCGTCATGCAACAACGAACGTACATAGTGATACTCAACATTGATGTGCTTTGTGCGTCTGTGATGCACACCGTCATTGTTGGCGATGGCCATGGCACTCTCATTGTCACAATGCAAGGTGATGGATGTGACAGACTGACGCAACTCGGACAGCAGACGACGCAACCACACACTCTCACACGCGCCTGAGCCAAGGGCCACGTACTCAGCCTCAGCAGTGCTGCGTGCAATGCACCCGTGCTTGCCACTACGCCAGGACACAGCTTTGCCCCCGACCAGAAAAATCCAGCCCGTGCGACTCTTACCGTCTGGACTGCCGGCCAAGTGACAGTCGGTGTAGCCCATTGCGACAACGGACGGCTGACGGCGGAACATGAGACCTCGCCGAGGGGTCGAGACGACATAGCGCAGCACTCGGATCGCGGCCTCAAAGTGGAGGTGACGCGGCTCCTGAGAGAACTGGGCCAGGAGGTTGACGGCGAACGCGATGTCTGGGCGCGTCGTCGTCGCCAGGAACATCAGTGACCCGATGACCCGCAGATACGTGGTCACATCAACTGGCTCCCCCACAACAGCTGGGTCATGACTCTTCAGCTTCACCTCGCCATCGGGTGACATGGGTGAAGATGCGCTAGGCACGAGGGGCAAGTCCTCGGCGAAGCGAGTGGACAGGATCTGCATATAGGCAGCCTGGTGGACGTGCAGGATGCCCTGGGAGCGATCATGCTCGAGCTCCATGCCCAGGAAGACTCGGGCAGACCCGAGATCCTTCATCTGGTAGGCGGCGTGCAGCAAGTCCTTGACNGTCCTCGGCGAAGCGAGTGGACAGGGTCTGCACATAGGCAGCCTGGTGGACGTGCAGGATGTCCTGGGAGCGATCATGCTCGAGCTCCATGCCCAGGAAGACTCGGGCAGACCCGAGATCCTTCATCTGGTAGGCGGCGTGCAGCAAGTCCTTGACGCGCTGGATGGCGGCCGCGTCTGGCGACGCAATGAGGAGATCGTCGACGTAGACCAGAACCACGGCGAAGATCTGACCTCGCGGGCTGATGAACAGTGCGGGGTCATTGGTGCTGCGCTGGAGGCCGCAACGAAGAAGCGTACTGCTGATCTCCTGGTTCCAGCACCGAGGCGACTGCTTCAGGCCATAGAGGGCCTTCCGCAGTCGCCAAACTCTCCCAGTGCCGTCGTCGAAGCCTGGGGGCTGCGTCATGTAGAGCTCCTCACCCTCCAGTGAGCCATGGAGGAATGCGTTGCTCACGTCCATCTGATGCAGCTCCCCCCCGTGCTGGGCAACCAGGTTGAAGAGAGCCCGACTAGTGGAGAACCGACCAACTGAAGCGAAGATCTGGTCGTAATCGATACCAGGGACCTGAGCAAACCCCTTTGCTGTGAGGCGGGCCTTGTACTTGTCCAAGGATCCGTCAGGCTTCCACTTACGCCGAAAGACCCACTTCGCACCAATGGCCTTCCGACCTGGAGGGAGGTCGACGAGGTCATATACGTGGTGCTGTCGGATAGCAGCGAGCTCCTTGACACAGGCAGCATCCCAATGTGCGGCCTCAGGGGATGCTCGAGCCTCGTGTAGGGTGGAAGGGTCCTCTGGGCGCGCTGTGGACCGGACTGAGAGGGCGTGTGTATCACGAGCCCCAGGTGGGATGCGGGCGATTGCAGCCACAACAACATGCCGATGCTCGTGATGAAGCATGGCGTTCCCCAATGCAAAACCCGGGTGAAGGTCTGTGATGATGGCAGAAGTGGTCAGGCCGAGAGCCTTTGTGTCTCCTCCACTCCCACTCACGACCGTGGGAGTGGAGGAGACACGTGGAGCCACAAGGGGTCAAGGCGCCACGGGACGGGGAGCGACGGACTGCGTGCTCACTGTCGGCCGAGGTCGGAGACTACCGCCTGGGCCACGTGTTTAGCGCGGTCGGGCAGAAGATGGTGCTGAGTCCGACGGGCCGACGGATGCGGACGGGGCTACTGGTCCGGAGGAGCCAGCAACGCAGGAAGCGACAGGCGCTGCTGGCTCGGAGGGGCCATTTGGCCCGGAGGAGCCAGCAGACGCAACAGGCGCTGCTGGCCCGGAGGGGCCAACGGACGTGACAGGGGCTGCTGGGCCAGAGGGGCCAGCGGAAACAGCTGGGGCTGCCGGCCAGGAGGGGTGAGCGGAAGCGAGTGGGGCTGCTGGCCCGGAGGGGCCAGCGGACGCGACTGGGACCATCGGCCCGGTGGGGCCATCGGAAGCGACTGGGGCTGTCAGCCCGGAGGGGCCAGCGGACGCGACTGGGACCGTCGGCCCGGAGGGGCCATCGGAAGCGACTAGGGCTGCCGGCCCGGAGGGGCCAGCGGACGCGACTGGGGCTGTCGGGCCGGAGGGGCCATCGGAAGCAACTGGGGCTGCTGGCCCGGAGAGGCCAGCGGACGCGACTGGGGCTGTCGGCCCGGAGGGGCCATCGGAAGCGACTGGGGCTGCCGGCCCGGAGGGGCCAGCGGACGTGATTGGGGCAGCTGGCTCGGAGGGGCCAACGGAAGCGACCGGGGCTACCGGCTCAGAGGGACGGAGTGATGTGTCACCCGGAAGCGACAGGACGGAGGACGGACTCACCACTCCCCCACGCGACGGGAGGGACTGATGAGCTCGAGCGGATGAGGTCACGGGGAAACAGATCCTCAAAGAAGAGGGCATCACGGGACTCGGCGATGCAGTATCGGGATGGGTCCCAGAAGCGCCAGGCCTTGGACTGACGAGACACACCGAGGAAGGTGCAGGGGCGTCCGCGAGGGGCGAGCTTGCCACCCTGCTGTGGGGCGGGAAGCCACACAACAGCCACGCAGCCCCAGACGCGAGCCGGGCGGAGGTCAGCACGCCGACCGCACCAGTGCTGATAGGGCGTGCACAGGCGGGGAAGGGGACCGTGGGGAACCCGGTTCCAGACCCAGGTCATGTAGGCCATGGCTTCAAAATAGAAGCCATCGGAGGGACCGGACTCGACCCGCATGGTGCGGACGGCGTCGGCCATGGTACGGTTCCACCGCTCGGAGACGCCGTTCTGGGCGGGTGTGTAGGGCACAGACGTCTCATGGTGGATCCCGCGGGAGGCGAGAAAGGTCGTGGCCTCACCCAGGTACTCGCCACCGTGATCGGAGCGAAAGCGGCGAAGGGGGCGGCCACACTCGCGCTCCGTGAGGACAAGCCAGTCCTGAATGGTTCGGGCGACATCGCTCTTCTGCCGAAGGCAGAAGACCCAACGGTAGCGAGAGTAGTCGTCCGTAAGAGTGAGGACATAGCGGCCATGCTCACCGACGGACTCGGTGGGGAGAGGGCCCATGATGTCCGAGTGGACAAGGTCAAGGGGGGCGGATGCCCGGGAGGAAGATAGGGGTTACGTGGACCGGTGCATCTTCCCCTGAGCGCAATCAATGCACTTAGTGGGGCACGGGAGAGGGAAAGTCGCCGGATCAAGGTCCTTGGCTGGCTGGTTGTGGAGCATGCTTTCTACTGCTGCAGAGTGAACGTGGCAAAGGCGGCGGTGCAAGAGGCGGGTGTGCTGAGGAGAAAGCGTGCTGGTAACAAACACATGACCGGTCGCGGCCGACGGGGAGGAGACGGGAGGGGAGGAGGAGAGGCAGAACACGTGTCACAAGTTGCCACAGGCGGTGGCGTGCAGTACGACAAGACCCGACGGACGCAACGACACAGTGCCGACACCACGCAAGTGCACAACGTCCATGCTCATGCGGTCAAGGGCAGTCACGGACAGGAGGCTGAGCTCGAGACCAGGGACGAAGAGAACATCGGTCAGAAAGACGTCACCGGCCGGACCACGGAAACGAACGACGCCTACACCACGGACAGGCAACACCTGTCCGGAGCCCGTCCGGACACCGGAGACATCGCCGAAAGGACCGAGCATACTGAAGGCCTCGCGAGAGGCCGTCATGTGATGCGTGGCCCCGGAGTTGATGATCCAGGTCTCAGCAGGGTCCTGGACAGGGGTCGCCAGATCACTCATGGTCACATGGCAGCAAGCGAGGGACACGGACGCGGTGGAAGGAGGCGCGAAATGAGACTGCCAGTCGTCAAGCCATGCAATGTCGTCAAGGAGTGGGGTGGAGGAGATCACGGGAGACGACGAGACAGACGAGGAAACGGGACACGAACGCAGCTCAGTCTCAGTCATACAGGGATGGGCCGGAGGGAAGGAGGTGACGCAACTTGCACTTCCCTGGGGAGGAGGGCAAGGCAGGCCAAGCTGGAGCGCGATGAACTGCTCCAGTTGACGCTCTGGGGATGACGGCCCAAGAGTGTAGACGGAATGCGGAGTGACGGCGCCGGAGCCCGGGTAGTAGGAGGGCTGAGCCGGCGAAGGAAGTGGAGGTGACGACGGTTGAGGGTAGTACTGCTGCGGGTGGTACTGCTACGGCGCGGGTGTCAGCAGGACAAGCAGAGCTGTCGGAGTGGCAGAGCTGCTGGACGAGGTCAGAGTGGCAGGACCAGCAGCAGCGACGGTGGTAGAGGCGAGGCGGCGCTCCCGCTAGCGTCGTATGGTGGCGATGACGCGAGCCTCGTCCGTCGGGAGAGGGCACGTGTACCACCCGTGCCCAGGCTGGCCACAGTTGTGGCAGACCGGGCCACTATCGTTGGAACCGGTCGATGACTGCTGCTGCTGCTGTTGCGATGGACCCTTGCCCTTCTTGTTCCGACTTTTCTTCTTCTTCCCCGAGGACGATGGGGTAGCTGCAACGGGGGAGGCAACGGCCACGGAGGCACGGTGGCAGGGGATGCAAGGGCCTTTGCGCGATGGAGCTGGGACTCCTGGCGAGCTTCCTCAATGCGGAGGAAGAGCTCATATGCCCAGGGTATGAGAGTGCCCGGGGCCTCCATGGTGGAGAGGACGTCCTGAGGGTAGTGGACGAAGACGTCCGCGTACGTGCTGGTGGCGCCGCGCTTGATGGTGAGGAGCGCGGACAGAGGGGGCGGAGCAGATTTGCCGAGTCGACGGAGGATGTCCTCCGCCCGCTGCCAGTAGGCAGTGACCGTCTCGGTCTCCCCCATGTGCAGGGAGTTGAACTCCCAGAGCAGACGGCTGATTTCAGTGTCGCTGGACAGGCGATGGGGTCTGGTGAGGACGTGCCATGCGGCTGCAGGGTCTGGGATGTCGCCAGCGGTGAAGTCGCCGAGGAAGGGCTCCAGGGCAAGGCGGGAAGCTGGGGGGACGACTGGTACAAGGGCACGGGCGGCGCGACCAGCGTCATACAGCTGATCGGCCTGGGTGGAGTCATAAGGGAGGGTGTAGTAGGCCCACAGACCCTAACCTTGCGTCCAGATCCGGAAGCTCAGCTCCCAGCTCCGGAACTGCTCGCCGGCCTCAAGCGGCGGCGGCGGTGTCTCAAAGTCCTTCTGCCTACGGCCGACACCCAAAGTGGGGCCAAGGACGGAGGTCACTGTCTGCCGTTGGTGCTGAGTCTGCTGCTTTGCTAGGTATTACGTGGCGGCGGACAGAGCGGGGCTAGCGTGCCCTCGAGGGATGAACGACGGCAACGCGCTGGTAGCAGTTTGGGAGGCGACTGGCTGTAGCGCTGCAAGCTGCTGCGTCAAGGCGGCGAGATGTTGCTGAAGAGCAGCGAGAGGGTAAGGGTTACCGCCAACGTTACCAGTGGGCTACTGCTGCTGCTGCTGCTGTAGGGGCGGCGGCTGCTGCTGCTGTAGTGGCGGTGGCTGCTGCTGTAAGGGCGGCGGCTGCTGCTGCTGCAGCGACGGTGGCTGCTGCTGTAGAGGCGGCGGCTGCTGCTGCTGTAGCGGCGGCGGCTGCTGCTGCTGAAGCGGCGGCGGCTACTCTTGCTGCTGATTCGGCTGCTGCTAGTGCGACGGCGGCAGTTGCTGTTGCCGTGGCGGCGGCGGCTGCTCCTACAGCTGCGGCGGCGGCGGCTGCTGCTGCTGCGGCGGCGGCGGCTGTTGCTGCTGCAGCGGCGGCGGGTGCTGCTGCTGCTGCAGCAATCGCTGCAAGAAAGGAGGGGTAGGGTTCCCCCCACCAGAGGAGGACCCCTCCTCGCCGGGACTACCAGCCATGACTTAGTGTCCCTTGTGTTTGTTTTTTTTTGTCTTTGTGTTGCTGATGTCAGCAGAAGGTTGGGGCAGTGGGGATTCTACCCACCCCTTTTGCCTTCCCCCTTTCCCCTTCCCCCCCTTTTTTTGTTGATGACGTCAGCAGTGACATCAGTAGTGACGTCAGCAGAGGGGTGTTGACGTCAGCAGCGGCGGATGTTGGGGCCGCCGCTACTACTGTTGCTGCTGATGGTGCTGTAGTCGCTGTTGCTGCCGATGTTGCTCTTGCTTCTGCTGATGCTGCTACTGTTTGCTGCTGCTGCTGCTGCAGCTGCGGCTGCTGCAGCAGCTGCTGCTATTGCTGTTGCTGCTGCAGTTGCAGCTGCAACTGCTGTTGCTGCGAGCTACAGTGGCTGCTATGGCTACTGTAGCTCGCTACTGCTGCTACGTGCTGCTGCAGCTGCTCGCTGCTGTAGCGGGCTGCTGTAGCGAGCTGCGGGGATGGGGGATTTTTTTTTGTTGCCTTGTTTTTGTTTTTTTTTTCCTTGTCACAGTGGGCAGCAGCCCGCTGTCTGCTGCGAGCAGCGGACTACTGCTCGCCTGGCAGCAGCGAGCTCCTGCTCGCTGGTAGCAGCGGGCTGCTGCTCGCTGCTCGCTCGCTGCGAGCAGCGAGCAGCAGCAGCCGCGGCTGGCAGCTGCCAGCTGCTGCTGCTGCTGCAGCTGGCCGCTGCTGCAGCTCGCTGCAGCAGCTGCTGCCGCCCGCTGCTGCTGCTGCACGCTGCTGCAGCTGCTGCGTGCTGCGGCTGCTGCCTGCTGCCGCTACGGGCTGCTGCTGCGAGCTGCTGCTGTGCGCTGCTGCTGTTGCTGCGAGCTGCTACTGTTGCGTGCTGCTGCTGGTGGTGCCAGTCACTACACCTTGGTGACATTGCCGCTTGCGTCGTCGTCCACAGACGTCAGACGCCGCCTGCCGCTCACCTTCTCGCGTCACGCGTGGGGGTCAGTACTGCCGAAAAAATTTCGGCAGCATTTCCCCTAGCCCAGTGGCCGTGGGAAAAAATCTGACGCCGCCACCAGGGGGGTCAATGCTGCCGGAAAAAATCCGGCAGCATTTCCCCTGCACTGACGCGTATGGGGGTCCGCCGGCGTTGTCTGGCACCTGTTCGCCAGTCTTCTGCTGTTGCTGCTACGCTTTGGCTCTGATACCAAAATGGAAAGCCTAGGCAGCAGGTTGGGGCAGCAGCGTTGTTGATGCAGCCTGCGGGCTTCCACGCTCGTTGCTTAAGTCAGCTGCCCCCTCAGTCTGCTGCTCTAGAGTCCAAGTCTGGAAGCTCTGGGTTTGTTACTCAGAAACGCGCGCGCCAGAGTTAGCGCCAGAAAGCAGCTGAAAACTGAAAGTAACTGATTAGGAATGAAGAATGAGCAACAATGGGAGACCCCTCCAAGTTCTAGGCCCCCCCACTAGTGTAGAAGTTGTTACTCAACTAACCAGCCAATCAGAAAATAGCTGTGGACCTATTTTCTGGCAGGCAGGGTTTTCTCGGTGAGCCCTGCCAGACGCCCGACAGCCCAAAACCCGGGCGTCGTCCGTTTTGCCTGAAAACTGGACCATACCATAATACCGACGCTGCGAACGCAGTCGTGCGGTCAGAATCAGCTAGAAAAATAGTAGCAAAGAGTTATTGCTGCCCGAACCCAGGCAGTGCCTACGGTGGTCCATGACG
>SZWC01001939.1:192405-199479 GCA_023375785.1 Penium margaritaceum
GCACGCACGCACGCACGCATGCACACTACACGTGCAACACCCGCAGCACGCATCTTGCTGTCGATGGTGCCCTTGCTGCTCTGGTTCTGCTCCACGTAGTCCCCGAAGTGCCGAAGTGCTTCCTGCTGATATTCTTCCTAAAAACTGAGTGGGATGCAACGGTCGGGTGGCGTATGGCAAAAACTAGCCATTCGCTACCCGACGTACCCCTGTGCTCCCCCACNCCCCCCCCCCCCCCCCCCCCCCCCCGCAACGGCGCTCCAAACCGCATTAGCGCACCGCGTCGGTCGCGCAGCGTGCTGACGCGGATGGCCTTGATATGAGAGATTTGCGTTTACGACCCGCGGTTTGGGCACTTTCTCGAGACGTGACCCTTTTCAGCGAGCGGCTTGATTTCGCGACGCCGCGAGGGTCACGTTCTCGAGGCGTCCACGCGAAATCGCGTTTTTAAAGAGCCGTGGCCCTTCGTCTAAACAGGACCACGGGAAGTGTCCGAAACACCACACGATGGAAGAGAGGTACTGTCCAGAGCCACCATTTCATAAATTAGATACATGCATGACAAGTTATCAGATTCTACATCTTCCTCTGCCACGCTTTCTGATTTTTTAATGAAGATAAGCAACGGATGTTTTTTGCGACGACAACATGCCACAAGGGGCATACAGCAAGTAATTATATATTCCGAAAACAAGAGACATTTTGTTTGTGACCTACGTACACGAGTAACTAATACTTACGCGTGGGTAATTTTGTCATTTGTTTCATGGATCACCACGCGATGACCTTTAAAGAAGGTGCGTGACCAGAGGAAGGGGGTAACCGAGAGAGGGGGAGGTGGACAGGTTGCTTCATATAGCGGTGGAAGGCAATGGTGACTTTTGCACCAAAGAAGAAAGGGTCATTTTGCCTTAGCTTAAACGCCTTCGTGAAGAATTATCATTAAATAAAAATAGATAAAGGAGAGAAATAGATGTAGAAATATATATAGATCTCGACATAGACTAGATATATATAGATTTATATAGAAACATGTATATAGATATAGATATAAATATAGATATAGATATAGGTACATATAGATATGGACATAGTTAGAGATGTAGATATACATATAGATAAAGATGTAGATGTAAGATATAGATATAAATATAGATATAGACATAGATATAGATATAGATACATGTATATATACATGTATCTATATCTATATCTATAAATATAAAATGTATCTATAAATAGATACATGTATATCTATATTTAAATCTATATCTATATACATGTTTCTATATAAATCTATATATATCTAGTCTATGTCGAGATCTATATATATTTCTACATCTATGTCTCTCCTTTATCTATTTGTATTTAATGATAATTCTTCACGAAGTCGTTTAAGCTAAGGCAAAATGACCCTTTCTTCTTTGGTGCAAAAGTCATCATTGCCTTCCACCGCTCTATGAAGCAACCTGTCCACCTCCCCCTCTCTCGGTTACCCCCTTCCTCTGGTTGCGCACCTTCTTTAAAGGTCATCGCGTGGTGATCCATGAAACAAATGACAAAATTACCCACGCGTAAGTATTAGTTACTCGTGTACGTAGGTCACAAACAAAATGTCTATTGTTTTCGGAATTTATAAGTACTTGCCGTATGCCCCTTGTGGCATGTTGTCGTCGCACAAAACATCCGTTGCTTATCTTCATTCAAAAATCAGAAAGCGTGGCAGAGTAAGATGTAGAATCTGATAACTTGTCATGTATGTATCTAATTTATGAAATGGTGGCGGTGGACAGTAGCTCTCTTCTATCGTGTGGTGTTTCGGAAATTTCCCGTGGTCCTGTTTAGACGAAGGGCCACGGCCCGTTTAAAACGCGATTTCGCGTGGACGCCTCGAGAACGTGACCCTCGCGGCGTCGCGAAATCGAGCCGCTCGCTGAAAAGGGTCACGACTCGAAAAAAGTGCCCAAACCGCGGGCCGTAAACGCAAAGCCCTCCCTTGATATCCTCGCTGACGCTGGTCGCGGAGAATGTCCCCGCGTCCGGCGTCAGCGATGTTCATTCGCGTGATACCATTGGCGTGATGTGTAGCGTGATGCGCACCATGTGCGAGACAGTGCGTTAACAGTGTAAAAGCTTTGGAGGAAATTCTTAAGTAGCCCCTAGTTTTGGCTGACCGTCGTCCAAGCGCCCCCAGTTTTGAAATTATTCTTAATCCAACACCCAAATCATGTTTCATTACCATTTAGACTAATAAATTCGATTCCATTTCTAAATTTCCCAAAATTATCAAATTCATTTTTGTATTTCCCCAACGGGAGTACCTCACAAACTACAACCAGCATCCGCCCACTGATCCCAATCCCTACAGTCGGTATTTTAGCTAGACTAGCCAAAGCATTGATCCCAGCTACAATTAATACGGACATCGATATGGGATTTTGCTTATACCATGCAGAATAAACTATGTACAATACTAAACATGGGAAAATCTACATTTCTACTGTACTATATGAAATATTTTAATATAAACCTCACAATTGTTGCATGGAAGTTTTTATGATTGGCCAGCATTGGTAGTGGATGTGACCATAAACCTTCACGATTGGCCAAACTTGTGATATTACTTCCTTGGACAAAAATTCTACAAAAAAAAACTTGTTTCCCGTTCCACAATGGTTGAAAACTAGCTGCAATTTGGGTTCAAAGGAGGGGGGAAAAGGCCCGGTATTGAGGTTCAACCATAGATATCTCAGAAGTACACCGATTTGGTCGGCCAATTGCCAACACTGTGCTTAAGGTTGTTTTCCGTCGTGGTCAACGTGCTCGCACACCAGAGCACAAAGTTAAGGTAGAAAAACAGCCACGGCGAAAATCCTAACGTAATCCACTCGAATTAGCATGATATTGTCTGTTTCACCACCATTCCAAAATGGTACGTAATATGGTCCCAGTTTCTCAAAATAAAGTAATAACAAGCACATGAGGTCATAACAGGAGGAAAAGGAGGAGCGGTCTTCAAGAGGGTGATTAAAATTGGAAAATGGCTGAGGAGAGGATGGGCAATTACACTTTCTTGCCGCCCATTAGGACCTTGTCTACAAGTTGCTTTTAAAAAAACATTGTCTTCTCACCCCTACATGTATCACTGGCTGGACTCTTCACTGCTTCAAAGACTACAAGTACAACGTTGCAAGGGATGTTCTTCTATGTCTTAAAGTCTCATGTATAAAGTATTATGGGTGGAGAAAATTGATGTCAATGTAGCACATCATAGCAAAATGGTTGAAATAGCCAAGATACCCTACAAACTTCATGTGTGCCCGTGATATCCCAACCATGCAAAAGAAAATACACCATTCCCCCACCATCTGGAAGAAAAGCAACAAGCCCCCCACCATGCAAAAGAATAACCATCTGACCACCTCGTTTTCCATGCTAAATCGAGACATGTGCCAAGGACTAAGCATGAAATAATGTGCAATGGCACATCCGGCCAATCGACNGGAAGAAAAGCAACAAGCCCCCCACCATGCAAAAGAATAACCATCTGACCACCTCGTTTTCCATGCTAAATCGTGACATGTGCCAAGGACTAAGCATGAAATAATGTGCAATGGCACATCCGGCCAATCGACGGTCAACGACCAAAGTCACTAGTTGAAGGCACCAAACGGCACTGATTTTCTTGTAAACACTCATGTCATGCATGAGTGGGCCCTAAGGCATCAACGAACCGTCGATGCATCAGGACCCACTCTAATCATGCGGAAGGGGACCCCGTCGCATCGACGACCTGGATTGCATGCATTGAGTGACTTTCATTGTTGGCCGTCGATTCCCCGGAGTCCCTCTCCTATGAGAACTCGGAAATCAGACAATCCTAGGAAGAAAAAGGGACCAGGTTGCAGAGTTCGAGTGTCAAAACGGAAAGAGTAACAATGATACCCAGCGAAGAACCCAACACACACCCATGTGTTTTTTCCTAGCTGGGCCCGACAATCTCGGGCCGACTATATTCCTTTCAATGATCGTGTAGTCTCAAACCCCACACAAACTAGAATAAACGTCCACCGAAGGTATCACAAACCTTAGAAGCGAGGGGCTTGTAATCCCCGCATGGCATGGAACGATTTTTCATGACATATTGTGATTTTTTCCCATTTGACATCGTCCTATGTGTTAATTCCAATGCAACATTGTCATATGCATTCGTACATAACTTTTAGCATTGTCACATGAGGTATTTCCTTCCCGAATCTGGGAACAGCGTCTTTAACCCTTGGAAAAAAGTAGCTCAAAATATGATCAAATACTCTAGAACTTTATAAGTGCTATGTGATTGTTTCTATCATGAAATCATTTTCATGTAGCACATTACAACATTGCGGACATGCAATTCGATGCAGTTTGGCTCAACACGTTAGCAAGGGATCTCCCGCGGTACCCACTAGTATTTTGGGGGAATGCACATTCTTGTTCTCAGGCAAAGACTTACACAATTCCACACATTATTTATTTCAAAGAAGATCCTTAGATGAATTTACTTCGTAACCCTGCGCACGCCTTGCGTGCAGCATTGGCACTTGTTTATCTTTGTCTTGTCTCAGTGTTAATGTTTCCCCTTCGTTTATGTTGGTTATATCTAGGGGCTGAAACAAAAGTGGGAAGGATTCCACCCTCCACATGTAAAAAAAAAGCCATTTAACCTGAGATTTGGAATGATTCTCATTTGTTGCTTCATTTCATGGTGGAAACATCCCAAATTCTACTCTCCGACCTCATTCTCGACTTTTGGGGCCGGAGTCAACTCCTGGGCTTCTTTTGTGCCGAGGAAGCCCCATCCGCCTCAGTCGGTTACCACCAGTTCTAAGCAAACAAATATGGGAGGGATTCTGTACAGGTATCAGGAGGTATTTATGGCACTCGCTGACGTGGGATGGATGACGTCCTGATAAGCACAGCGGATACAAGTTCCATGCTGGCTCGGTCGCTGCCTATCACGCAGTTCAGCGAGAGAGGGAGGGCAGGAGGTGTTGGAGGTTGGATTTGCGTGGTGGAGAAAATAGAGCTGTAGAAGATCGATGTGCTTCACCTCAGGTCGAGTAAGATTAAGTTCCTATTTTTCCCTAGCCTGAAAAGTCGAAAGGAGCGGTGAAACCTGCCGGAATTTATGTGATAAGGGCTATGTTCTTGGCGAAGT
This sequence comes from Penium margaritaceum, assembly GCA_023375785.1. Lineage (NCBI taxonomy): Eukaryota > Viridiplantae > Streptophyta > Zygnematophyceae > Desmidiales > Peniaceae > Penium > Penium margaritaceum. The sequence continues at coordinate 197,606 of SZWC01001939.1, forward strand.
TCTGACAAGCTGATCTGTGGTCGCGGCTGAATAGGCATGAAAATACGTTCTACTCCCCTTTTTCGAAATGACGTCATTAAATCACTGCACCCCACATCGAAAGTGGATTTTCCAACTTCGTCTTCTGTGGACATCTGCCCAAGTTAAGGCAAACCCACGACTATCTCGTTGTTGCGTGACATACTTAATTGCTCCTTGGACTATACAACAAACGCAAAGTACGGTTCAGAGCCACCGAACCACCTTTATTGTGGGAAATCGACATTTCCTCGTCGATAAGGTATTTTCGAAGCAGCATTTTTTTTTTAAGATTGTGACAACAGTTTTCTGGCGTGAATTGTCGCTTCCTGGTACCGCGTCTCGCTTTCCTGCCCTCGACGAACGGAGCTAGATGGGGCGGATAGTCAGCTTCCTCACTCTTCCGCGGCAAAACGTTTGAGTGCCCTCCTCGACTTGTGCTAAAGAAGCGAGGTTGGAGGGGTTGTGGGAATGTTTGCGGAACAAACCAAAGAGGACCACCACATTCGTCGACGAGGAGGAGTCATTGGTTGGACGAGGAAGTTTCATATTGTTACGTCCGTGCAACGTCAAAATGAGGATTCTGCCACGGAATCCACTCGATTTGTCGAATCCGCGATCGCACCCTGCCGATGCACGTATGAAGTGGAGCCCTCTTTCGGAGAAAACATATTGTTGTAGACTGGCTGAAAGGATAAAATGATAACCAGATGGAAAGGAAGCGCATATCGAACACCAGATTTCGTTGTCCATGGATCGGCACGTCACAGCGAAACAGCTCAAAGTGCAACACGTTTGCGGTGATTTGGCGTATTCAAAGGAATCCGTCCACCTCTCGATGTATGTTGTCCAAATGATTCCCTTTTTTCAAACCCTAACACATGTCTCGTGGCAAATTGTCAAAAAAAAATTGCAGCATTAATCCATGAGTGAACGGGTGCCTGTCCCTTTCCGCGCCTGTGCCTAGTCCTTCCCCGGCTGCGTGGGCGTGGAATCAAACTTTTGCATTGGCCGCTCGCGCGTGAAGTGCACCTGCTGGCGCCTCATCGCACATATCGCCGTATTCGAGTCAAATTTGACTCGTACACGAATCAATTTTTTTCCCGAAGCTGAGTGGTGATATGGGCGCTGCCGGACTTCCCTCTCTCTGGGATCCACTATCCACAACCCACGTTTAGGGGCGCGAGCATCCACCTCCACATGAGCACGTGTGGACGTGTTTATCCAGTCCCCTCAGCGCAGAAGAAGGAGAATGCACTCCTCCACCGCATGAGTGCCTCCGTGCCCCGTTCCGCTCCCCTGGCAGTCTCATCGCACGAGGCGGAACTGCGCACGTCTGCAGTCCAAATCCCTTCCCCCCGGCGACTCCCCCAACCATCGCACGATGTACGCCGCAACCGAGGCGCCATCTCACGCGGCACTGCCAAGAAAACGCTTCACCACACCACCATGCCTTCCGACGGCTCCCAAGTCTTTTTCACGCTGCAACACATTGTCGCAAAAAGGCAGCAGAAGTTCTCACTTCTATCTCGTGCCTCGGTTCCACTTGCAGCCTTCTGCGTCTGCTCACGCACGAGGCATCGGGCACACCTGCCGTCCTGTCGCAGGCTAATGCGACCCAGTTGACCGCAGCGCAGTGCCGTCGGCGCACACCCATCACACAAATCAGACACATGCGGCCACGAATCGCTGCTGTCCGCGAACCTGCACTCACACCGCCACAGCGCTCGCTTGCCAAGGAAACGAAAGCCGATCGGCCTCGCAAGAGGTTTTGAAGGCGCTTCGCTTGGTACGCGTGTCTGAGTGCCTTCCTCTACTACCTACGTCCGTCTCTTCGCCCCTCCCCAGCCCCCCCC
>SZWC01001939.1:225500-253503 GCA_023375785.1 Penium margaritaceum
CTTTGGTGAGCGTACTTTTGAGTAACAAATTGGAGCTCTCAGACTAAACCTCTAGTGCAACAGACTAAGGGGGCAGACTAAGCAACGAGTGTGGGTTCCCGCACGCTACATCAACAACGCCACTCATCCAACTTGCGCACTAGCTAGTTCCTCTTCCTTAGCATGACTAGACTTTTCGTGGCTAGGGAAGAGAGTTGTGACGAGAGGGAGTGAACATGCAGGAGAGAGAGAGAGAGAGAGAGAGAGAGAGAGAGAGAGCTTGAGAGCATGCACGGTGCTATACAAATATAATTAATTAGGGCATGCAAGCCCATGCAAAACTGTCATGAGCTCTGGTTGTGAGTGAAAGAAATTCAATGCCAAATCTGGCTAGTCTGAAATGCATTAAGAACAAGGAGAGAGTACATTGCGCCCTACTAAGAGCTTATCTACAGGGGACAGGCGGCTAGCCCACCAGGCCTCGTCATACCCGTTACGCCAAAATGCAGGCACGGGGAATACATGTGTCACACAACATAAAACCACACAACGGAGGTCTCCCGAGGCACTGGAAGAGTCAACCATATGCCCGGGTCTCGACCGACGAGAAAATATGCAATGTACCCCAAACACATCCAGAATCTACGATGACACACAGGCATTACCGGTTAGCCAGGCTTGGCAAGTTTAGGACTCCCAAGATGTCGGAACATGTCACTGGATGTCCTGGTCTCAACCGCATGCAAGCTATACACGTCTGATCACCAATCAGTGCTAGGTCTCCCGTGGCACTGGCACTGACCACCAAGTGCCCGGGTCTGAACCACCGAGACTGAACGAGCAGTGTCTGAAACACACAGAATCAGTGTCCAATCAGCACAACACACTTTCCAAGTCTCAGAAGCGACACTAGTACCATCGGGTCTCCTCATTGCACTGGTGCAATCCACCGGGTATGCGGGTTTGGATCCACCAAGAAAAGTCTCCTAACTCCCGACAAACCAACCATGCTGCCGGAACACATCGATCGCATTTCACTAGCACTTTTGTACGTGCTGGAGAAGTTTCAGGACACCCCGGAGGCTCGTCGTGTCGTCACACTCTCCTCTACCCTATAACACCAATGTGGGGTATATGGGTAATCCGTCTCCGTTGCTCGTGACAAGTGGAAGCCACATGAATCAACAGACACCACGGATGAAACGATCACGCATAAAGGGAGTCAACGAGATAAAACAAGGGGAGTGAAACTTTCTTCCACGACGTGGCTGATGGGGTTGAGTCCAAACAACCGGGCTTTAATGCAGTGGCTACTCACGTGGCGGACTACCTCGTGCATTACACACGATGTGAGACCCCCGCTACCCATGGTGTCGAGCGAGAAATCTCGAGATTAAGCAAGAGCGGTTGCGACTGGTAAATGCTGGCAACATAACCCCGGTAGAATTAGCACCTGGCAACTAGCCAAAGACAACCATAAACCAACCAATCATGCAAAATAATCCACATCACTCTAAAGTGAATGTGGGCATGTCACCAAAGTTGTGACCAGTCAACCATTACATCCCTCGTTAGAGAATGCTGAGAGAAACCGGCTGACCCGTAGGCACAAGCCTGAGGCTACGCGAGTGGCAGAGACTTTGTCAGAGGACCATGGAAAATGCCTGACATGCTTAAATGAGTTTTTGCCTCAAGACATCACTCCGTGTGTGGTGGAGCCATGTTGATTCACTCTCCTGCATGTATGCGTGTGAGTAGAGACCACAACACATGTTGGTTTTCATGCATCTCTCATTGCACTCGGTGGTGTCCTCCCAGCTTGTTCACATCGACGTGCAGATGACTGACGGTTAGACTCGACGCTGCTGGAGTGTCGTCTGGTGGACCCGACGCACGCTGAGGCCTACACGCGGTTCTCTGGAGCCTCCTCCTCCCTTCTACATGCTCAGCTCCATCGGCTGACCTCCTCGGCAGTCGTGCCGCCGGCAGTCTCTGCTGCTGCTTTTGCTGTCTACATGCATTCAGTGTTGTGTCTGACTATACTGTTGCCTTTGCAGCAATGTATCATGCATAGGGTCCAAGTTTCATGAGTTTCAAGCACTTTTGGTACCGGGGACTAGAGTAGACACCACCAGGGTTTAGGCGGCTATAACTCGTGAGTACTATTTTTTCTAGCTGATTCCGACTACACGGCTGCGTTTGCAGCGTGTGTATTATGGTATGGTCCAGTTTTTAGGCAAAACGGACAACGCCCAGGTTTGGGCTGTCGGTCATCTGGCAGGGTTCACCGAGAAAACCTGCCTACCTGAAGTTATAGTTATTTTCTTATTGGTTGGTGAACTGAGTAACAAGCTCTATAGAGCTGGGGAAGGCTAGATCTTGGAGGGATCTCCCATTGTGTCTCATTCTCAATTCTTAATCAGCCATTTTCAGTTCCCAGCTACTTTCTGGTGCTAACACTGGCGCGTGCGTCTCTGAGCAACAAACCCAGAGCACTCAGACTTAGACTCTAGAGCAGCAGACTGAGGGGGCAGCAGACTAAGCAACGAGCATAGAAGCCCACACGCTGCATTGACAACACAACTACCCCAACCTGCACACTAGAACAGTTTCCAGCTTGGTATCAGAGCCAGAGCGCAAAAAGCAGAACAAATGCAGCATCAGAACAAATTCAGCAGCAGAACAACTGTCGTACAGGTTCTTGACGACGCCGGCGGACCCCCATACACACCAGTGCAGGGGAAATGCTACCGGATTTTTCCCGGCAGCATTGACCCACCTGGTGGCGGCGTCAAATGTTTTCCCCACGGCCACTGGGCCAAGGGAAATATTGTCGGATTTTTCCGGCAGCACTGACCCCACCTGTGACGCAAGGAGGTGAGCGGCAATCCACGCCAGGCACCTGCTGGCAACAACGCACGTGGCGACGTCAACCAGGTGTATTGACTGGCAGTAGCAGCAAGTAGCAGCAGGCATGTAGTAGCAGCAGTAGCTTGCAGTAGCAGTGGGCAGTGGTAGCAGTAGCCAGCAGCAGCTACGTGCAGCAGCAGCAGGCGACAAAAACAACAGCCGGCAGCAGCAGCAGCTCACGGCAGCTTGCAGTAGTAGCAACTCGTAGCAGCGAGCAGCAGCAACAGCCAGCTGCAGCAGCTCGCAACAATAGTAGTGCATAGCAGAAACAAGTAGCAATAGCAGCCAATAGTAGCAACACACAACAGCAACAGCAGCAGGAGCAAGTAACAACAACAGCTACAGCAGCCAACAACAGCTGCAGTAGCGACCAGTAGCAACAGCAGTAGCTACTCGCAACCCGCTGCTCTTAGCGAGCTGCGAGCTTGCTGCTCGCAGCTTGTAATTCGTAGCGAGCACGGAAGAGAGCTCATAGGTTGTAATGAAAAACAAAGAAGAGAAGAAAAAAGGGGGCTCACAAAAAACTCCCCCACCCTGCAGGTGGCCCTGTAGTAGCTATAGTAGCCACCACACTCGTTGCAATAGTTATAGCAGTTGTAGCACCGTGTAGCAGCTTAGCAACAGCAGCCATAGTAGTACAAGCAGTTGCTACAACAGTAGCTACATCAATAGTAGCAGCAACAGGCTCAGCAACAACTATAACAATAGTAGTAGTAGTAGTAGTAGTAGTTGCTGTTGCAACAATAGTCGCAACAACAACAGCAGCTCCAGCAACAAACAGTAGCAACAGAAGCAATAGTAGCTACAACAGCTACAACAGCAGCAGCAACTCTGCAACTGACGTAGCAACGGCTACAGTAATAGCCACTACTGACGCCAGCCATCCTCGGCTGACGTCACTACTAACGTCATTACTAACGTCGGTAAAAACAACAAAAAAAGAACATCAACAGTAGCAATCCTACACATAACACAACAACAGCTACTGATGTTAGCCACCTTAGACACGGATGGTACACGTGTCCACTCCCGACAGACAAGGTGCGTGTCATCACCACCATGTGTTGCCAGCACGAGCGTCGCCTCGCCACTACTGCCGTGACTGTCGCTGCTCCTACTTCATCCACACTTCCTGCGACGACTCCACCAAAGTATCATCAGATGTCGTTTGCGCCCGCTCTTCCATCATTGGCGCCTTCCTCCTTCTAAACTCCGGTATTGTCACACCGTATTCGGTGTACTCTGTCGGACCCTTCGCCCGCGAGCATCAACTAGATCAATTCATTGCACTCCAGCTCGGCCTTCCTTACCCTCCTCTCAAGGGAAGTGCAATTTGCATCGACGTTGGTTCACCTGCACTGCCCTGTATGACAAAGTCTGTGCTACGGTCGTGTTCCATACATTCGTCCGCCCTGTCCTCTGTCGTGGCATGCCCACCTGTCTCGTTTTGCGGTGATGTTACCTGGCAGGATGACCAGCAGCTTCGGTTTGCACCCGCGTCCATCGAGTCTGCGTCCCTTGCTCACTGCCATGTGACCGCTCATGATCTGGCGACATCTGTCCAAGACTTGTTTGAGACCCGGATCATCGACCCCGGGCCACCCATCACATGACGGCCTCTTGCGAGGCCTTCAGTGTCCTTGGCCCCGTTACCGATGTTATTGGAGTTCAAACGGGTTCTGGTCAGGTTTTACCCATTCGTGGCGTCAGTGTCATTTGTTTCCGTGGTCCTGCTAGCAATGTCTTTCTGACCAACGTCCTCTTTGTCCCTAGTCTTGAGCTCAACCTTCTGTCTGTCTCCGCACTTGACCGCATGAGCATGTCGTCCTGCACTTCCGTGGTGTCGACACTATGTCGTTGCGTCCATCTGGTCGTGTCGTCCTGCATGCAACCGCCCGTGGTAACTTGTGGCATGTGCCGTGCTTGTCTGTACCTTCCTCCATCTCCTCGCCACCTGCCGAAACTGGCCATGTGTTTGTAACCAGTTCGCTCTCTCTACAGCACACACATCTCCTGCACCGCCACCTTTGCCATGTCCACTCTGCTACTATTGACAGCATGCTTCGTACGTAGCCAGCCAAGGGTCTTGATCTAGACTCGTTTCCCCTACCGTGTCCCACTGAGTGAATCTTCCCCATTGACTATGCTCAGGGGAAGATGCACTGGTCTACCAACCCCCTGTCCGCCTCTTGTGCTTCTAGACCCTTGGACTTGGTCCATTCCGATGTCATGGGACTCCTTCCGACAAAGTCCAACGGGGAGCACAGACGCTATGTCCAGGCCCTCACCGACGACTAATCCCGCTACTGCTGGGTCTTCTGTCTTCAACAAAAGAGCGATGTCATCCCCACCATTCACGATTGGCTGGTATGTGCTGAGCGTGAATGTGGTCGCCCTCGCCGTCGCTTCCGCTTTGATTGTGGTGGCGAGTTTATGGGGATACCATACTCTTCCTCGCTTCCCGAGGCATTCATCACGAGATAGCACCGTACACGCCAACCAAGAATGGTGTCTCCGAGCGGTGGAACCGTACCATGGCCGACGTCGTCCGCACCATGCGGGTCAAGTCTGGTCTCTCCGATGGCTTTTACTTCGAGGCCATAACCTACATTACGTGGGTCATGAACCGGATTCCTCAGGGACCCCTTCCTCGCCAGTCTATCCCATACCAGCACCGGTGCGGCGAGCGTACCGACCTTCACCCGGCTCGTGTCTGGGATTGCGTGGCCATTGTGTGGTTGTCTGTCCCACACCAGGACAGCAAGCTCGAACCTCACGGACGACCTTGTACCTTCCTCGGCGTCTCTCGTCAGTCGAAGGCGTGGTACTTCTGGGATCCTTCCCGGCGCTGAATAGTCGAGTCTCGGGACATCCTCTTCTTTGAGGAACTATTTCCCCGCGACCTCGTTTGCTCCATCGCATCGATGTTCCTCACGTCACGTGGAGGAGAAGAGGGTCCATCCTCCGTCCGGCCGCGTCTGGGCGTCCCATCGTCTGTACACGTTGGTCCTCTCGGGCCGGCTGTCCCGCGCATGTCCGTCAATCTTCCCGAGCCGGCTGCCCCGTCCGTGTCCGCCAGCCCCTCCGGGCCGGCTGCCCCCTACGTATCCTCCAGCCCCCCTGGGCCGACTACCCCGCCTGTGTCTGCAAGCCCCTCAGGGCCGGCTGCCCCGCCCGTGTCCGCCAACCCCTCATAGCGGACTGCACCGTCCATGTCCGCCAACCCCTCTGGGCCGGCTGCCCCCTCCGTGTCAGCCAGCCCCTCTGGGCCGGCTGCCCCGCCCGTGTCCGCCAGGCCCTCAGGGCCGGGTGCCCCGGCCGTGTCCGCCAGCCCCTCAGAGCCGGCTGTCCCGTCTGTGTACGCCAGCCCCTCCGGGTCGGCTGCCCCCTCTGTGTCCGCCAGCTCCTCTGGGCCGGCTGCTCCGTCCATGTCCGCCAGCCCCTCTAGGTCGGCTTCCCCGCCCGTGTCTGCCAGCCCCTCAGGGTCGGCTGCCCCGTCCGTGTACGTCAGGTCCTGTGGGATGGCTTCCCCGCCCGTGTCCGCCAGCCCGTCAGGGTCGGCTGTCCCGTCAATTTCAGCTCGTTACACATATGGTCCGGGAGGGAGCCTCCAACCCAGACCGACATTGAGCACTCAGGCGGCCTCCTCGCGCCCTCTTGTGCCACCACCCCCTGTCACCCCACGAGGCTCCATGCCTCCTGTGTAAGATCTGTCCTAAAACCGGTCCAAAACCACTGTTTTGGCCGTAACTCAGCGTAGACAAGTCAGAACGCTACGTCGTCTAAACCTACATGTGCAAAATCTCAAGCCGGATGCTATGACTGGTCACATGCGTGCATCTGGCAACAAATGGTGGACACACGATGTAAAAACATGCAAATCGGGCCCACGACCAGTCCACCGATAAAATCCTACAAGCTACAGAAAAACTACAGAAGGTCCCAGACAGCATCCGAGACTCTGGGGTGACCGTCGATCAGCTCCGAGCAGGTAGTCCACCACAAGATGACGCCCCGATGCCACCTGGGTCCGCATTAGGGATCTGTACAAACATGGACACGGATGAGTGGTCACAGTAAACTGCACAGGTCAACAAGAATGTCATAAATCACAACACTTCCCCATGACCCGATGGTACGCATGTCCATACACGTGTAGTACTGAAACGAGTGCAGAAACAGTCATGACACAAGCATCGACACACCTCGCACTCAACCACTCTCAGGCAATGTGCGAAGCCCAACAAAACGAATGGCCACAAAAAACTTCCCGCGCGCCAGTGCCTTCATCAAGAAGTCAGAACGTTGCATGTCAGTGCCAATCAATATGACGGAGATCACGTGTCGCTCTACCAGATCACGCATGAAATGATGCTCAACTGCAATGTGCTTTGTGTGAGCATGAAAGAAACCAGAGTTCTTCGTAATGGTAAGAGCACTCTAGTTGTCACAGCAAAGCAAAATGGCGGGCTCTGACTGACCCAGCTCAAAGAACAGGCTTTGCAGCCACACTGCCATAGCACTCCCTACACCGAGAGCAACATACTCTGCATCCGACGAGCTATGTGCAATGCAGCCCTGCTTCCCACTGCGCCAGGACACAACGGTACCACCGAGCAGGAACACGTAACCGAAGCGACTACGTCCATCTGGGCTCCAGGCCCAGTCACTATCGGTGTAGTCGTCAAGAACCACTGAGCACTGCCGACGAAAGCAGAATCTAAGGTACGGCGTGGAAACCACGTACCGCATAACTTGCAGAGCCGCATGGAGGGCTCTAGCACATGGAGCCTGCGAAAACTGTGCAAGGAGGTTGACAGAAAAAGCGATTTTGAGGCGTCTGGTAATGGCCACATACATCACAGATCCGATGAGGTAGAGGTACAAGGTCACATCCACTGTCCCCCCCACCTCTGTGGGATCGTCCACCTTCAGGGCGTCCTGCCCGTCAGGTGTGAGAGGTGTGGAGGCCGTGGGCACTGCGCCAAGGAGGTCACTGAAGCGCTCCCCCACAACGCATGCATATTGGGCATGATGTAACAGAAGCGTCCGGCGTCTGCGGTCTCGTACGATCTCCATGCCAAGATACACCACTGTAGGACCAAGGTCCTTCATCCTATATGCAGTCTGGAGGACCACCTTGGCCTCCTTCACGGCCTCCATGGAGGGAGACACGATCAGGAGGTCGTCCACATACACCAGGATGGCGGTGAACCACTCAGGCGCCTGTTGGATGAAGAGAGAGGGATCTGGCCCACTCTGTACATATCCCGCACGAGATAGAGTGCATATGATCTCTTGGTTCCAACACCGAGGAGACTGCTCGAGTGGATACAAGGACTTGCACAAGCGTCAGACCTTATCACAGTCCTCAAAGCCTGGTGGCTAGGCCACGTAAATCTCCTCATCCAGAGAGCAATGGAGGAACGCATTGTTCACATCCATAAGGTGCATTTCCCAGTCATATTGAGCCACCACACCAAACAGAGCGTGAGCTGAGGTCATGCGGCCGACAGGGACAAAAGTATAAGTGTAATCAATTCCCTCGATCTGAGAGTACCCCTTGACGACCAAGCGAGCCTCGTGGCGTTCCAGTGAGCCATCCGGCTTTACCTTCTTCCAAAAGATCCACTTGACCTGAATCGCCTCCCTCCCAGGTGGAAGGTCAACTAGCTCGTAACCTCCGTGCTCTTGCATGGCACGAAGCTCATCCTTGCATGCAGTACACCAGGCGATGGCATCCTCTCATAAGAGGGTGTCCTTCAGTGTGCCCGGATCAGGCGCTAACGAGGGAGTGCTCTGAGTGGCGAGTGCACATGCCTCAGAAATTGGCCTGACGACCAAAAGGTCAGATGCTGCTTCACAAGCGGTACGAAACTTGCAAGTGACCAGTCCATGTCCTACAGGACACGCTAGATGTACCTCTGTGTGATCTGTACAGACACTCAGGCCGAGGGCCTTTGTGCCGGAATCACCACTCGCAACGCTGCGAGTGGAGCGCCTAGGTGCGGGACCTGACACTCTCTTGGCTCCGGAGCCGAACTGTCGAATACGACCACCGGACTCACGCGAGAAGCCTGGGCTTGAAAGGCTCACCATAGGCTCAAAGACAGGTACGACCACATCCGATGAGGACTGAGGTACAGGGGCATGTGATGTAGTGGGAGGAGAGGCTGGTGAACTAATGGGAGACGCAGGACTGGGTGTGGCAGTAGGACCACCCCCCGAGACAGGAGTACTGGTGGATAGAGGGACAGCATCATGGGCATCTGTGGGACGCGAGGGCGCAAGAGAAGAGACAGGCTGGGCGGGAGAGGTCTGTGGGCCGACAGTGATGATAGTTGGGTCATCAAGAGCCGGAGACCGAGAAGTGGAGGGGGCTCGAACGGACACATCAACCGGACGAGAGGTGCTCGTACGCTCACACTCCTCCATCCGTCAAGAAACCTCACACGTAGGAATGTGTGTGAAGGACATCGACACAATCGAGGTCAGGTCGTGGTAGGTGAGAGACTGAAAGAAGAGCGCATTGCGAGACTCAACAATGTGACAATGGACGGGGTCCCAAAATCGCCAAGCCTTCGACTGCGGGGAGATGCCGATGAAGGCGCACAAGCAACCCCGCAGACAGACCTTGGACCCTTGATGATCCTTGATGTACCACACAGAAGCCACTGAGCCCCAGACACAAGCAAGACGAATATCGACACAGTGGCCAAACCAAAGCTCATACGGTGTGACATGGTCAGGAAGAGGACCGCGCGGGAGGTGGTTCCAGACCCATGTCATGTAGGCGAATCCTTCAAAGGCGAAGGATTCGAGGAGACCACACTCAGACCGCATAGCACAAACCGCATCCTCCATGGTGCGGTTCTGGTGCTCAGAGACACCGTTCTGTTGAGGAGTGGTAGGAGAGACCTGGTGAAAAATCCCGCGCTCGGCAAACCATCTCGCCAAGAAACTCGCTGCCACGGTCCGAGCGGAAGGAATGCAAGGAGTGGCGAGACTGACGCTCAGCCATCACTAGCCAGAGACGAACTGCTAGAGCGGCATCACTCTTCTGGTGCGAGCTATAGACCCACCGCATCCCGGTAAAGTCATCGGTCGTATCGGTCCCGATCAGACAAAGACTCGACCGGGAGAGGACCGAGAAGGTCCAAATGGACCAGCTCGAGAGGAAGAAGGGCTCAAGAACGGGAGTCGGGATAGGTGTAGCGATGTATCTTATCTTGAGTGTGAAAATAGACAATCGGTCTTGGACGGCTTCTCAAAAGAGGTCGCGTCAAGACCGAGTGTGGGCTCTGTCCTAATGAGCTTCGACACAGTGTCAGAGGCCACATGACACAAACGTCAATGCAGCAGCGCTAGTGCTCAGCAGACAGGACACCAGTCTCAAACACACAAGAAGCAGGGGCAGGGGAGCAAGGAGAAGAAGAGATTCAAGGAATATGATACAGATCATCCACAACGGAGGTACGAAGAACAATAATGCGAGTATCAAGAGCAGTTACTGTCACAGAGTCAGGAGAGTGCTCCACAGAGAGTCCCATCAGAGTGCAGGCACGCACAAAGAGCAAGCTGAGCTCAAGGTCAGGCACAAAAAGCACGTCCGAAAGATACAAGGGGTCAGACGGACCATCGAAGCACACAACCCCAACACCCTGAACTGGCAAGGACTGACCAGAGCCTATGCGAACGGAACAAACAGACGCCACAGGTCCGAGAACAAAAAATTCACTATGACGACAGGTCATGTGGTGAGTGGCACCGGAATCGATGATCCAAGTACCACCCGAATCACAACTCGAGGACGTCACTGTGCAATGGGCAATGGAACACTTGGCTGTAGGCGGGCGCTCGGCAATAGAGGAGAGAGAATGACGAAGGGTATACAGGTGAGACTCATAAATCCAATCTGTACTGTCAAGCTCATCACCATCACATGCCAGTTGTGCTCCCCCACGCGAGTCATCATGAGATATGAGAACAGACAAACAGACAGTCTGTGAACCACCCGGCTATGACGACACACTCGCACCTCCATGAGAGCGAAGCGCCAGGAGATGACGAAGCTCGGCAATGGTGCGGGCACGGGGGTTTGGGTCTCCGTTGCTCGCCGGTGGGGAAGTGGGAACTACTGCGGTCATGATCACCGCGTGACAAGAGGCTGTGCGACTCAACGCAGACCGCTATGCATATGGAGCCTGAAGACCACAAGTGATCTGTGTCCAGTTGAGCCGCTATTGGCACTCGGTGTAGCGGTGAGCGCCTCCACAGTTGTAGAAATGAACAGTACGTCCACTGCTACCGCCTGATGATTACTGCTACTCTGACTGCTGCTGGCCCGAGCCACGCTTCCTTTTACCCTTCTTCCTATGTGTTGCTGCTACCACACCATGCATCAGTGTCGGGGTAGCCGGGGTGGAAGGGGAAGAGGAGGGCGTGCCAGAGGATGAAGAAGGGAACTACGAAAGAGGCCTCGGTGGTGACACGATCACCGGTGCAGCAAGTGAACTCTCCTGATGGACGACGGCTGCCTCACGGGCAGGAGTCACCTAGAGGAAAAGCTTATGCGCCCAAGGAAGCAGCTCAAGGGAGGTGGAGAAGGGCTTGGGCCCGGCGTCGCTGTACCCCGAGAAGATGTCGGCATGCTCAAGACGGACTCCGATCATGAGTGTCCGAAGCGCCCATAGCTATGTACCTCCTGATGTCCCAAGGCATGTGTAGATGCGCATGGCACGCCGCCCGTAAGCGGCTGCAGGCTCGGAAGGTCCCTGAAGAAGGGAGTGGAAGGCGCAGATGTGAGCCGCGCGAGTGGCGTGCGTCTCTGCAACAAGCATGGATAATGCCAGCTCCTAACCATGACGTGGGTCAGCACCCGCGCCTGTGCCGGCCTCTCCAAGGAAGAGGCGAAAGTCCACGACTGTCTCGCCAGGAATGGCGTAAAGGAGTCCGCGCATCGCCCGAGCCGCTGTCAGCACCTGAGCACGGTCCGTAACCTGGTACTAACTGTGGTAGTAGGGCCAAACCCCCTCTGAAGTGGCCCAGATTTGGAAGAGGGTCTCCGAGCAATCAAAGCCGTCCTCGCTGACATATTGTGGCGGCGGTGTCTCAAAGTCCTTAGGTTGCCGCTCTGTAGAGAGAGCAACCACACGATGGGAAAGACGAGGGATGGGGAAGACGAGGGATGGGGAAGACACCGGGACGAGGAAAGTCGTCGAGGTAGGGCTCACGCGAGGATCGGATCTCCGGGAACAGGGAACCGGAACGCACCTACAGCTGGCGGAGACGCTCCTGAAGTACGCAAATCTCTCTCTCGGGACTGTCATCCTCCATGCCTTGCATGTCAAGGTCCTCCTCCAAAGGATCAAGAAGCAGCGGGTCATGACCTGCCACTCTCCTTGGTGTAGATGCTGACTGTTGTGCAAAAGGTGTGACACCTCCAAACCCCCCCGGAGGTCTGTTGTGGGGCCGTGGACTGACTCCGAAGAAGATAATTGAGCGTGCAGATGGCATCGATCTGCTTCTGCTGCAGGCGATGTATCTCATCCTGCTGACTCCGGAGGTCCTCAATAACCTGCGAGCGTGGGCTCAGGACCCCTAAGGAGGAGGAGGAGGGATCTGGTGGTCCTTTGTCCTTGTCACCAGTCGGAGCCATGTCAGCGCTCAGTATGTGGCCAAACGTCAATAATTCTTTGAACAAGAAACCGATAACGTTTCTCAACGAGTTGAATTGTTCAGAAAATATGACGTTTTGACCACAGAATTGCGCGCGTCAGCAAAGACAATGATGACGTCGGCTTTTTTATGCTAGCGAAAAATCGCTAGCGTTACTTACACTGTCATATTTTACGCCGCCAACTTTTTTTTGCAGGTCACGCGAACTTTGTGTGACCGGTGGGGTGACCTCGTTGCCCCCTGCTCACAGCTGTGCAGGGGCTGCGTAAGCCTGCATAGTGCCACGCAGGCCTGCGCAGTATTGCGTAGTTTCTACGCAATGCTGTGCAGTTGTTGCGCATTTGTTGTTGCTGTCGCTGCAACAGTTGCAATGCTGGTACTACGTTGCTATTGCTTCCGCTACTATTACTGCGCTACTATTGCTGCTAGCGGCTGCTAATGTCGCCGATGCTGCGAGCTGCTGCCGCCGCGCGCTGCAAGTGCTCGCAGCCGCCGCCGCAAGCTGTTGTTACGAGCTGCTAATCCCTTTTTTTTTATTGGTTGGCAGCCAGATACGGCTGCTGTTGCCACCTGGTGCTGCTGCTACTGTTCCTCTACTTGGCTGTTGGAGCTAGTAAATGCCGCAGCTCACCCGATGAGGTGGTGGGGACTGCATGATGATGTCTTTGCTAAAAACGGCTGCAACAAGTCCCAGGATACGACAGTGGCGTTGAATCTCACTGCTACTGCCTGTGCTGCGTCTCTGCGGCGCAGCTCAGCGAGAGGGGTCTCGTTGCTCTGATACCATGAGAAAATGCGTGGAAGCTTCCTAGCGATATTGTCGCTGACTAGGCATCAGTGCCTGGTCACACGATGACGATAGTCACAAGTCGTGCACACAACGGCAAGGGTCTGGCTAGGCGACACAAGGCAAAGTGTCAGAATGCTTCAATAGCATTTGCAGAGAGAAATGACAAATGAAAGGTCCATGGCATAAGTACATGCTGCGGCGCACGGCGGGTGTCGCACACGGTAGTGCAAGATCTGTCCTAAAACCGGCCAAAAACTACTATTTTGGCCGTAACTCAGCGTAGACAAGTCAGAACGATACGCCGTCTGAACCTACATATGTAGAATCTCAAGCCAGATGCTATGACTCAGCACATGCATGCATTCGGCAACAAATGGTGAACACACAATGCAAAAGCATGCAAATCGGGCCCAAGGCCAGTCCACCGATAAAATCCTCCAAGCTACAGAAAAACTACAGAAGATCCCAAACAGCATCCAACACTCTGGAGCGACCGTCGATCAGCTCCGAGTAGGTAGTCCACCACCAGACGACGCCCCGGTGCCACCTGGGTCCGCATCAGGGATCTGCAAGAAGATGGACACGGCCGAGTCGTCATAGCAAACTGTACGGGTCGAGAGGAACGTCACAAATCACAACAGAGCCGGCGTATGCTGAGGCCTACATGCGGTTCACTAGAGCCTCCTCCTCTCTTCTACGTGCTCAGCTGCATCGGCAGACCTCCTCGACAGTCGTGCCGACGGCAGTTTCTGCCGCTGCTTTTATTATCTACACGCGTCGAGTGTTGTGCCTGACTGCAATGCTGCATTCTTAGCGCTCTATCATGTATAGGGTCCACGTTTCATGAGTTTTGGGCATTGCTGGTACCGGGGACTAGAGTAGACGTTGCCAGGGTTTAGGCAGCTATAACTCTTGACTACTATGTTTCTAGCTGATTCTGACTACATGGCTGCGTTTGTAGTGTCTACATTATGGTATAGTCCAATTTTCTGGCAAAACGGACGACGCCCGTATTTTGGGTTGTCCGTCGTCTGGCAGGGCTCACCGAGAAAACCTGTCTGCCTGAAAATAGACTTATTTTCTGATTGGCTGGTGAACTCGGTAACAAGCTCTACAGAGCTGGGGGAGGCTAGATCTTGGAGGGGTCTCCCATTGTAGCGGGAGGGCCGGTTCGGCCCTCCCTCCTCGTTGAAGCGAGGGGTGGTTGCGCACCATCCCTCGCGCCGGCGAGGGCTGGCCGCCGGCCAGCTCGCTGCCGGCCGGCTGGCCGGCTGGTCGCTTGGCCGGCCGGCTGGACGGCCGGCGGCCGGCCAAGCGACCGGCCGGCCACCGGCCGGCCAGCCGCCAGCCGCCGATCGCGGCCTCAGCCTGATCGGCGGCTGAGGGGCCACGAGGGCCTCGAGGGCAAGGCCTCGTGGCCTTGTGCCCTCGCCCCCCCTCGCCCTCCTTGCAAACCAGCAAGCAAGGACGAGGGATAGGGGGAGCGAGGGTTAGGTCGAGAGAGCTGGTGCGAAATCGCCAGCGTGCCTCGCACGCGACGATTTCGCGCCAGAACGGCAAAACGTAAGTCGAAGTTCGTTTACGATGAACTTCGACATAAAATGAACGAAATAACTCGTGCGAACACACGAGTTCGAGGTAAAAACTCCCGGTTTGGGTCCCAAACCCAGGGGTTTGGTTTACAACGGAAATGGGCCTCCGGAGACTCGAAATATTTGAGTCTCCCTGCTCTGGGTCGTTGATGACGATTGCCCCTCAGTCCAGCGAAGGGGGTAAACCCCTGACGCGGACTGAGAACGTCATTCTGCGAACTCCGACGATGACTTCAGAGAAGGAGCTGGAGACTCAGCCCGTTACAGTGGTTCTCAAAGCCAGACGACCCTCGCGACCAAGAGTTCGACGTAAATGGCGGCTACGACATAGATAAAACGCCGTCGGCAGCTGCAAGCAGCAACAGAAATGCCAGAAGGGACTACGGCATCTACACTTCACAGATTGAAGCACCGTAAAGTGCGTTAGAGAGCTTGAAAAGAGCTCTTCTTGGTGGAGACTCTTCCTTCCAGCCTCTCCTCACTTCGAGAGGACCAGGAAGATTTTTGTGGGGCGGGATAGGGAGTTCCCACCCTAAAAAAACACAAAATCCTCCCGATTTTCAAGGCTCCTTCAAAACCCCCTCATCGAAAAAATCGGGACAGCTCCCCTTCCCAAGCTTAGGGACTCTCACGGCCTGAGAGCACCCTAAAAAGAAGGAGGATGATACCTTGAAGATTTTTGGCGGCTCGCCAACGCCGCCGGCTCAAGGGAAGACACTGCCCAAGAACGCGAGAGGCATCAAGGAGTGTGAAGAGAAGACCAAGGAAGACAAGAAGACAAGAGGAAGACAAAAAGTAGAAGAAATAGTGAAAGACTTGTTAGGAATTTTTAGAATTCCTCTTTGCACTCCTTGCTCTTGTTTTGTGAGCGACACTCACATCCCTTGTCATTTCCTTGTCTTATTATTTTCTGTTTTCAGCTGTATCAAAGTGTTCCTGTGGGGGCCTATGGGAAAAGGGCAAGGACATCCATAGCATAGGCGATGTCGGCCCGTATGGTGGTGGCGAGAAACATGAGTGACCTTATGATGCAGAGGAACGTCGTGATGTCCACCACTACACCCAAGGTGTTGGCGACAGTAGCCTTCCACTTTGCCTGCCCGTCTGGGGTCATCAGGGTGGAGGCGCTTGGTAGAGCGATTAGGAGATCAGCAAAACGGTCAACGAGCGTCTGAACTTACGCTACGAGATGTACCCACATGATGTTGTGCATGAGATCGTGCTCAATCTCCATGCCAAGAAACACCTACGCTGGCCCGAGATCCTTCATCTTGTAGGTCGCCTTCAGTAGCTCCTTCACCTGCTCAACAACGGCAAGGTCGGTAGACGCGATGAGTAGGTCATCCACTTAGACAAGGATCGCAGCGAAGGGAGTTCCAGGAGGGGTGATGAAGAGTGCCGGGTTTGTAGTGCTACGGAGAAATCTGCCCTTCAAAAGGGTACGGCTGATCTTCATGTTCCAACAGCGAGGAGACTGCTTGAGGCCATATAGGGCCGAAGTCACCAGACTTGGCCCGTCCCATCCTTAAAGCCAGGGGGTTGGATCCTGTCGAGCTCCTCATCATCGAGAGAACCGTGAATAAAGGCGTTGCTCACGTCCATCTAGTGGAGCTCCCAACCATGCTCTGCGAATAGGCTGAAGAGCGCCCGGCTTGAGGTGAAACGAGCAACCGGGACAAACACCTGGTTGTAGTCAACACTAGCAACCTGGGAGAAGCCCTTGGTGGTGAGATGGACCCTGTACTTGTCCACAGTGCCATCTGGCTTCCACTTCGACAAAACACACACCTTGTCCCTATGGCCTTGAGGCTAGGGGGAAGCTCCATAAGCTCGTACACTACGTGCTTATTGATGGCGGTGAGCTCCTCTCGACAGAAAACCTCTCATTGGTTTACGTCGGGAGCGACACGGGCCTCTCGTAGGCTTTGTGGGTCGAGTGCCAGTGAGGACGGCCGTACCGTCAGCACACGGGCGACATGAAGTCTTGCACGAGCCCAGGCCAGAGTGACGAAGACCGCACGGCGATGTTCCTGGGAGATGAAAGCGTAGCCTTGGGTCGAGCCTAAGTGAGTGTCCTGGGCAACGAGGCCAAGGGCCGTGAGGCCAATGACCTTGATGCCTGGCTCACTGCTCACGACAGTGTGAGGAGAGGAAGGTGTGTCAACGGGTGTGCTAGAGGTTGGATGGGGGGCCCTGGTGCGAGGACCCGGGGCCGGCACCGGCTTAGGGGGCCGCGGAATGCCACCAAGACTACGGGCATAGACCTGGTGTTCCTGGTTGCCAGTAATGGCAGAGGGAGCCTGACTAGGACAAGGTGGCAAGGCAAGGGTAGGCGTCGGGTCCAATATCGGGGAACCGCTAGAAACTGGTGGATCCATGGAAATGGGTGCATCGGAGGTCGGAAGGGGGTTAGCCAAGGGGTCAGGCTGGGCTGAGGACTCAGCGGAGGACTCCGACTTCGATGGGTGCGTGACATCATCGGCAAGGAACCTAGGCAACGAGGTGGACAGCGAGGGAGGAGCATCCGGGTCATCCCCTGTCGGGGTTGTGGATGCAGGTAGGATGACTTGTGCCTCTGGAGCCGGAACGGCGGCGCGACAAGTATCTCCTCCATAAGACGACAGCGACGGAGGCAAAGAGGAGGTAGACCGGACGTGAGGGAGGACATGAGAGAAGAGGTCAAACAACAGGGCATCACGAGACTCAAGAATGTGATGCCGGATCGGGTCCTAGAAGTGCTAGGCCTTGGACTGATGCAAGACAATGACAAAGGTGTAGAGACTACTGCGAGGGGCAGGCTTGCTATCTTGCTCCACCTCGGCGAGCGAGACGCTGGCGATGCACCCAAAGACACGAGCAGGCCAAAGATTGGCTCGTTGACCACACCACAATGTGTACAGCGTAGCCTGGCAGGGAAGGGGACCATAGAGAACGCGGTTCCACATCCAGGTCATGTAGGACATGGCCTCAAAGAAGAAGCATTCGCACAAACCGGACTCGAGACGCATGGTGCGGAGAGCATTGGCCATGGTGCTCTTCCAGCGCTCGGAGACACCATTCGGCTGCTGTGTCCCAGGGGCGCATGTCTCATGACGTACCCCATGAGTGGCGAGATAGGCGCTAGTGTCCCCCATGTACTCACTGCCGCGGTTAGACCAAAAACGTCGGAGGGTACGGCCGCACTCGCACTTAGCCGCGAGGTGCCTGGTACGGATGACGGAGGACACATCACTCTTCTGGCGTAGGAAAATGACCCAACAATAGCCCGAGTAGTCATCCATGAGGGTTAGTACATTTTGGCCACCCTCGACAACAGACGCGACCGGGAGAGGGTCCATGAGGTCTGAGTGGACAAGCTCCAGCGGGTGCGTGGCCCGAGAAGAGGACGCAGGGTAGGAGGCTCGGTGCATATTGTCCTGGGCATAGTCTATGCACTCAGTGCAACAAGGCCACTGGAACGTGGAGGGATCAAGTTGAGCACGGGCTGAGTGCACAGCATGCTATCAACAACATCAGAGTGCATGTGGCAAAGGCGGCAGTGGAGGAGGTACACATGATGGGAGAAAAGAACACTAGTGAAAAACACATGTGCAGTGGTGGACGAGGGAGGGGACACGGATGAAGGAAGTCGAGTGACATACTAGAGGTTGTCATGGCAGACAACACAGAACATGACCTGATCAGACAGGCAAAAGAAGACTGTGCCAATGCCACAGGAGTGACGGACGTCCATGCTCATGAGGTTAAGAGTCGTGAAAGACAGGAGACTAAGTTCCAAACCAGGCACATATAGCACATTGGTCACAAAGATGTCATCAGACGTACCACAACAATGAACGACGCCAACACCAGGGACCGGCAATATCTACCCAGACCCTGTCCGAACACCATAAACATTGCCAACGGGACTAAGCATGCTAAGTGCCTGGCGACGGGACGTCATGTGATGTGTGGTACCCGAGTCGATGATCTTGGTGCCATCGGGGTCGCGGATCGGGGCCATGACATTACAATGAGCGACAAAACAGGATGCGGGAAAGGAGATAAATGCAAAGCGATCATGCCAATCATCTAACCATCCAACATCATCCAAAGGAAGCTCCAAAGGACAACAGGCGGCTTCCTCGAGGTCCCCTCAGAGGTCAGTCTCTGTCTGGAAGTGGGAGACCTCTCGGCTAGCAGTCACACAACTCACACTTCCGTGGGGAGGAGGCGTGATGCCGAGTTGGGTGGTTATGAAACTCCATAGCTGGCGGATCCGAGCGCGGGAGTTGACAGGCGCCACAGATTGTGTCGTCACAGCTCCGGATGGGGGATACGAGCTCCATTGGGATAGAGGTTGTGGATAGTACACTGGTTGTGATAGAGTGTACTATTACTGCTACTACAGTGGTGCATACTAATGTGGTTGAGGCGAGACATACTACTACTGCTGCTGCTGATGGAAAAGGGACGGCGGAAGTTGCGGTCGAGGCTGAGGAGCTAACTTCTAGGTGGAATTTTTGGTGGTGACTGTGTTGCTAAGGAGGAAGGGAGCAGCGGTGGCAACGGAGGTGCCAAAGCGAAGTTCAGGCTGATGGTGTATGGCAGCGACAATGCGGGCCTCGTCAGTATGGATGGGGCAAGTGTACCACCCGTGCCTTGTATGGCCGCAGTTATGGCACATCAAGATAGTGCCACAGTAAGAAGATTGCTGCCCCTTTCCCTTGTCCTTCCCACCCTTCTTTCCTTTGCCCTTGTAACTGTCAAAGAAGGAAGTACTGGGGGAAGGGATGGAGGAGCCACCGAAGGTGGCAGCTATAATGGCGGAAGAGCCACTCCGCTGAAGCTGTGTCTCCCTGTGAACTTCCTCCATGGTGAGGAAGAGGTCGTACGTCCAGGTCATCAAAGTGCCCTGGGCCACTAGTACCTCAAGGATGGGTAGGTTGTGGGGGACGAAAATATCTGCAATCTTAGGAGTGGGACCATTCTTGATGATGAGGAGGGCAGCAAGTGGGGGAGGCGCGGCTGTCTTGAGCTAACGTAGGATATCCTGTGCCTGGTGCCAGTAGGTGGTGAAGGAATCGGACTCCCACATGTGATGGGAGCTGAATTCCTTCAGGAGGCGACTGACTTCTGTATGGCCTGAGGCTCGATGTGGTCGTGTCACTGTGTCCCAAACCCACCGGGGATTAGCGCTGGTGTTGTTAGCAATGTCACCGAGGAATGGCTCCATGACAGTGCGGTCAGCATTGGTAGCAGCAAGGATGAGTGCGCGGAGGGCGCAACCTGCCTGAAGTGCTTGCTCCTGGATGGTGTCGTCATGCGGAAGAGTGTAATATGACCACATGCCCTCCCCCTCTGCCCAGATGCGGTAGAGCGGTTCCTCAAATGGGAACTCCTCATCTCTGACGAGGAAAGTAAGAGGGGATTTGAAGTCCTTGCACCGAGAGGGGCCGGCCGCTCCAACGCCTAGGATGCTAGTAACCATCTACTGTTGATGTTGCACCTACTGTTGCGCTGTTCTCTGCGCTGCCACAGTCAGAGTAGGACTAGGCTGTCTGGGGAGGCCAGTCTGGCTAGTGCTAGTTGCGGCAAGCATCTGGCGCAGCTGATCAACCTAGTGTTGCAGATCCGCTATGAGTTTTGCAGTGGACGTGTCTGTAAAGCTATGCCGCATGATGGCGACATTGTCCTGACTGGGCATTATCGCTGTTGCTTAGGTTGTTTACGCCTCTGCTACTGTTGCAGATCTATTGCTGCTGCCGCTACTGCTGCTGCCACTACCATTGCTACCGCTAGCAGAAACGTTGCTGCTGCTACCGTTGCTGCTGCCGCCGCTACTACTACTGCCATTGGCGCTGTTGCTGCTGCTACTGCTGCCGCGGCTGTTGCTTCCGCGGCTGCTGCTGTCGTAGCTGCTGCTTCCGCCCCACGCCAGGCTGGTTTGCAGTCTCCTCTCAGGTAAGATATGGATGATGAAAGTGGTCCAATAAAAAATCTGACAGCGTTTCTTGCTGATTTTGGGTGGTGGAAAACATTGACCTCCAGTCCAGAAATTTGACTGGAAGTGCTGAAATAATAGTTTTTTAAAATTTCAACACTTAAGATCAAAGTTGTCCAAATCAAGCAAAATCTGGATCACAGGTGCGCCTGACTGTGCTGAATGCAGTGGTGGAAGTTTTAGCCTGAAAAGGTGAAAAAAGTGCCAAAACAACCTAATACCGTACTCAGCTTGAAATGTTAAAAAGATCTAGATCTACGACGCGGCACGATTAATGCAGGAGGCTACAAACCACCAAACAAGCCGAACATGGTGGCTATGGAAGGCTTGTGACCTCAGCTTTCGAATGAGCCTATGCGCACAATGTTTGACGTCTGTTTGAGTCCGGTGCAGTCGAGCGTAGGGGACATTGGTGGCTGACGCAACTTACATATGCGTCTCCTCCTCATCCGTGCGGCTTCTAGGAAGGTGTAAGGATCAAGCAGTAGCTACAAACGGTGCTCCTGCCTCCTGCCTCTCCCTCTTGGATATGTGTTGTTGCCACTACTGCGACTCCTTGCTGTTGCAACTGTGTCTGACACTACTGCTGCTGCTGCTGCATCTCTGTTCCTATTGCCATTACAACTGTTGTTACTGCTGTTGCTGCTACTGCTACTGTTGCGGGTCACTCACACCTCTGGTTGACGTCGCCACGTGTGTCTTCGCAGGTTGCCCAAATTTGCTGTGCTGGCTGCTCATCTCTGTGCGTTAAACATGGGAGTTACTTGCTCTGAAAAATTTGGCAGCATTTCTCCTGGCCAAGTGGCCGTGGGAATATCTCTGACACCACCACCAGCCAGGTCACCGCTGCCGGAAAAAATCCGGCACCATTTCCCCTGCACTGGCGCGTATGGAAGGTCCGCCGGCGTAGTCAAGAACCTGTGCGCCCCTGTTGTTGCTGCTGCATCTGCTGTGCTACCGCTATGATACCAAAAAGTAACTAGCTAGTCCGTAGGATGGGGCAGTGGCGTTGTTGATGTAGCGTGTTGGAACCCACGCTCGTTGCTTAGTCTTCCCCATTAGTCTAATGCACTGAAGTTTTAGTCTGGGAGCTCTGGTTTGTTCCTCAAAAGTTCGCGCGTCAGAGTTAGCGCAATAGAGTAGCTGGAATGAAGCAATGACTGATTAGGAATTAAGAATGAGGAACCAACAGAGAAACGTCCCAATTCTAGACTCACCTCAACTCCGTGGGGCTTGTTACTCAGCAAATCAGGAAACGAGAAAATTGCTAGCATTATCCTGCCTGGTAGGATTTCCTGGGTGAGCCCTACCAGACACCAGACAGCCCAAAACTCGGGCGTTGTCCGTTTTCCCTAAAAATTGGACCATACAAAAAAACCATGCTATGTACGTTTTTCCTAAAAACTCGACCATTCGAAAATAACCATGTTGCAAATCAGCAAGAAAATAGCTACGTGGAGTTACGGCTACCCAAACTTGGGTGTCAAATGCATTGCTCCTGAGAACTATCTACGACTACAGATGACGTGATAGCTAAGAGTTGTTGTTGATGGAGCTGGACGTGTAAGGATGTAGTGTCAGAAGCGCGAGGAGGAGTGTTGGTTTGTGTAACTTCCATCCATCACGAGCAACGTCGATGAATTACCTATACATCCCACGTTGGTGGTATAAGTTAGAGGAGAGTCTGACGACAAACGAGCCTCCGGAGTGTCCCGAGACTTCTCCAGCACCTACGACAGCACCGGCGAGACGTGGTCA
Source organism: Penium margaritaceum (assembly GCA_023375785.1). Lineage (NCBI taxonomy): Eukaryota > Viridiplantae > Streptophyta > Zygnematophyceae > Desmidiales > Peniaceae > Penium > Penium margaritaceum. Next base: position 248,191 of record SZWC01001939.1, read on the forward strand.
ATGCGTTTTGGCAGCCTGGTTGGCTTGTCGGGAGGTAGAAGACTTTTCTTGGTGGGTTGATACCAGCGTACCCGGTGGACTGTACCGGTGCGACGAGGAGACCCAATGACTATAGTAGTGCTTCCATTGTTCGGAAAGCCGTTTTTTATGTGTGGATGTTCATTCTGAGTGTTTCTAGCAATGCTCGTATTTTATCTGTGGTCGAGACCCAGAAACTCGGAGATCTATTCCAGTGCCTCGAGGAGACCAATTTTTTTTGTTTTCGTGGACTATGCAGTGTACTCTCCCCGCTGACTCATTTGGGCTCAGTGAGGGTAACGGGGCCCGGTCTGGCTAGCTGCTGACACCCCTACATGAGCTCGCTAGGGGCTCATTTGTAAACTCTCCTTGTTCTTAATGCATTTCAGACTTCGCCTGATTTGAATTTCACTGTCTACTTCTAATACACCGAGCTCATGGCGGTTTTTGCATGGGCCTGTATGCCCTAATTAATTCTATCTTGGTATCAAAGTATAGGGGAGCTTGTGAGCAGTAGAAAAGGGAGAAGTATAATGGGCAAAAGGCAAAGAGAACGCGCTACGTGGCACCACGCCAACAGCAGCGTGAGGGAGCGCTAAGTGATTGCATATAAATGCCACAAGGATGGTGAGCATTGCACAACAACCGGGTGCAATAGAAGGAAATGCAAGGTGGCTGGAGTAGCAGCGGCGGTAGGAGGAGTAACACCAAAGGTAGCATGTCCTTGAAAGAAATCCTTCAAAAGAAGAGGGAAAAAAGGAGGGAAGGAAATCGCCACACAATTTCTACCTACCGAGCTATCGGTGAGTAGCACCACGACAGGAGGAATATCACCTACAGCAGCAGCAATAGATACATTAGTGGCACAGAGCAACAGTTATAGCACACAGTAGTAACAATAGGGAGGCATGAACAATTGGGTATAGTAGCTAGCAATAGCAATAGCGTGCAGCAGCTAGTAGCTGCAACAATAGTATTAGCAGCAGCGGCTGCGGTGGCAGCATTAGTTGCTGCAGCACCATTGCCACCCGCAGCATCAGTGTGTAGCAGCACTACGCAAGAGCATTTCATAGTAGTAGCAGTAGCAGCAGGAGCGACAGTGGCAGCGAGATGCTGTAGTAGTAGCATGCGAGGGCAGCCGCACGTAGCGTGCATCATCAGTAGCGGCATTCGCATCTACGCTACTGCTGCCCCCTCCTCCCCTCCCCCTCGCCTTGGCTGATGGGAAGCTACCTTGAAGCTTCTTGCTACCAGGTAGCAAGCTCACAAAGCGAGCTCGCTGAGCTTGCCATCCGGCGAGCTCGTTGTCGAGAGAGCTCGTGCCAATTGGCGAGCCAGCCGATCAGCGAGCTCGCTCTGCTCGCTTCGAGGGTCGAACAAGGCAAAGGAAAAAAAGGGGAAGGGGAGGGTACCCAAAAAGAAGGGAAAAAAAGGAGGGCACCCAAGAAGACCCAGAGCGAAGGGTCCTAGACATATCACCAGAGAAAACGGTGAAACGAAATGGATATAGGGTACCCAAGAGAAGGGGAACCCGTGAAAACCCAAGATAGGGCACCTTGAGAAATCACCGGGGTATTGGATGAACAAGAAAAAGGATGATTGCAGCAACAACACCTGCTACAAAAGTGGCATGAGGCCACTGTCATCGGTTGACGACAGCAACCGTTGCGGCAGTAGGAGTCGGTGAGCCGCACACTCCTCTGGACGTGTTGTGGCATTGCAGCTCATCCGGTCCGGTCATGATTGTTAACATCAGCACTATGACTTGTCAATATGACAATATCCGACAGTGTCCTAGTCTCCCGGAGTGTGGTGATTAAGCTTCAGGAGCAGGTGCTCTCTGCATCCCCATTTTCAGGCGCTTGAGATGAGTTCGCTGACATGGAAACAGGTGTCTTGTGCATTTTCCTGCTACTATGGTGGTGATGGACATCACGATTGGCGTCGATTCTGGATGCTTCCTTGGGGCTGGCATCAGCATTGGCTTCGGTCCCCTGAGAGCACACGTCCTCCACAGGATGTGGATTTGCCGGCGATGGCGGGTCCCCACATAGGACCTTTGGTTGTCATGCTTGCCAAGATCCACAACCTGACGCGGATGATGAAGCAGCTATATGACCTTGTCGTCACCAAGCGTGTTGCTTCCATGAGTCCGTCAATGGCTTACCTACCTTCCTCTCCATCTTCTTTTTCCGCATCGCCTTATATTATTCTTCAGCTTCACCCTTCGTACTATCTAGAGCGGCTACCATTCTCTCGAGCCTTCATTCTTCCGCCACGCTCCTTCTGGATTATTCATCTTTCGGTGGTCCATCTTGAGTGCGGGATCATCATCACCGTACGACCTGTCGTGATCGACCAAGCTTAGACGTTTGTCCGCTCCCAGGGCTACCGTTGCTCATCCTATCGAGGGGGAGAGTGGTTGCTGTGGACAACTAGCCACATCAGTACCGAAAGGGTCAGCACCTTCACCGGTGAGTAACATCTCGGAGTCACCTCATGCAAACGTGGATGCCACGGTGTTGACACATGACATGGATTCACATCTAAATATGGCATTGATGCTGGAGACATCTCTATTCACGAGGTTGACGTCCACCCCGGGGCAAGAGCCAGAAAATGTGTAGTAGTAGATTTTATCTAGAGTGGTGCAAGCCCCGCGTCCCTCGGCATTGCCTCTCACGGCTTCGACCAGTTGTGGCCCGATGGTGGCGGAGGAGCCCCGTACGGCACGGGATGCCTCTTGCGGACTTCCAAAGAAGTTAGTACAACTGGCTCACACTATCCCGGCAGCGGTCAGAGTGCAAGAGACATGCGTGTCATCAAGGTCAACTTCCAGGCCAATGCAGGAGCCAGACGTTCTACAGTAATAGATTGTATCTCGGGTGGTGTAGGTCCTGAGTCCCTAGGCGGATCCACTTGTGGCTTTGACCGGTGGTTGTGCGGTGGTGGCAGATGAGCCCCGTACGGCCCGGAATGCCTCTTGCGTACTTTCAATGGAGCTGGTGGAGCAGGTTCACGCGAGTCCGATAACGATCATAGTATAGGAGTAGAGTGGATCGTCTGTTCTTTCATACATGGAGGAATTCTTCATAGTAGCATTACTGAGAGATGTCGTTGGGATATGTACTACAGCACACACAGCAGGCTCGACCTTGTCATGGAATCTACCTGAGGACCAGCTTCAGCATCAGGTGTCGCCCATGTTCCCAGAGTGTACGGGTTTGCGTAAATACAGAGGAGTAGCATCACACATGGTGCACTCAGATGATGATCCTTACTCCATCATTGAGTAGGTGATTGTGACCAGTCTTCTCAGTGAAATGATACGTAAGCGCCAGCTACGCTTGCTCGTTGCCTTGACTGCCATTGGATAAATTGTCGAGCCAGAGTCTTGCATAGTTGTGTCCACTATGCCGGTTGTTGAGGATAGTACAGTAGATGAGACCACATGGATGGAGTCATCTTGTCAGCAGGAGTGTTCTGCCCTCGCGTGTTCATGTGTTTGTGACCTTGCTGGTCACATCAATGCTGAGAGTGGCAGTACTTGCACGGAAGACATTTCCACATGCTCCACGGACTCTGACAACTTGTCTCTCGGCATGTGACCGCTCATCCTTCATCGTATGACAGACACAAGCTACGATCGTGATGCGACACCTTCAGGTGCGTCCAATTGTCCATGATCTCAACATATTGCGAGTTTGGTTGACCCGTAGGAGGATGGAGCAGCATCGACTCCATCGTCGTCAGGAGAAGAGATGTAGATGGAGTTGTAGTTACAAGTTCTATAGTCTACGTGTGCAGCATCCAATGAGACAGAGTTTTTCCTACGCGAGGCGGACATGGGCCACCTCCGCATGTCTCAGGCAGCTTATGCTGACTTATACGAGCGTGTAGAGATGTTGCACTAGGAGGTGATGGCAGCACAGGAGCGACTGTCCGTGCAGGGGAGAACCATTGCAATCGGCATGAGCTTTCCACTGTCAAGATCTTGCACAACCATCCTCAAGGATCATCCTATTCCAGCTCTGAGTATGATGTCAAATAAAGACACAACCACAGGAGCATGCCTTCAGTTCCCTTTCTCCTCGTTCCCGAAGAATCCATCATCGCTCCTCTTTCTACTACTTCTTCCATCATGCACCTCCATCCACCCGCTTCATCTTCTTCATCGTCATCTTCGTCCATGTGTCTTGGTCTGGTTCGTCGTCCCAACCCTCCTCCTCTTGTGACGGTGTACCTTTGTGCTTCAGGGTGCTCTATCCTGCCTCGAAGGCCAGCTCCGCCACTTCATCCATGCTTGTGTGCTGCTCGCCCATTCCCTTTCCTCCGGCATACATAGATGCATTGCGGTAAAGCAGAGAGAGGAGAGATTGTGAGCTGGGGCCCTTGGTGGACACACGAGGATTGGTACCCTCTAGGTGATGCAGGGGCAACGTGAGGAGCCGTAGCCGGAGACACCACTTCATCTTCTGAGGGTGGGAGCAGACTCGTATGTGACAGGGGGAGCTGTCTCTATGTGATGGATAGACCACATGTTTTATCTCCCAGGGTGTGTTCTTTTTCAGCTACAATATTAGCATCTCCATCGAGGACATCGGCACCAGGTTCATCTGCCCAGGGGGAGTGTTGTGTAGACCTCGACCTCATGTAACGTCATGGGAGTGTTGAATGTTTTTGCCCCTTGTTCAGTGTTGTAGGACGGATCAGGAATGCTCTGCCCCTTGTGGAGGTATGACCCCTAGATCCGTTGTAGTGTGACTCAACTATGCTCTGTCTCTTGTGAGATATGACCTGTGAGTACACCATGTGGGTGAATGGTTACCTTGGCCATTTTGTTGATTTGGCCAAGTGAGAGGTCATGAGGTCGATCCTGGCCCCATGCATATCTTGTTTGCTGTGGAAGCTTCCAAGAAAGAAAGTCCGTAGCTTCTTGGACGCTACATGGTTGGTCTGTCACCTTGGCACTAGGATGCTTATGTGTCAAGCCCACAGTGCAAGTCTATTGGTGACGTGGCTGGTTCAGGCCACTTCCCAGGAATGTGCTTTTGAGTTCTAGGACTGGACAGACAGCTATAAAAGGACTTGTCTTGCATGCTGATCAATCAACCCTTGCTTGATGCTCTCTTGCGTATTGACGACTTGAGCTCTTCTTGAGATGTAATGCTAAGGCGTTAGTACTCTTGAAGGTGAAGTGTATGCCTGATTAAGTTTGGGGTGCATGACACATGTCAACAAAGGAAGAAGGCCTAAAAACCTTTGTGAGCTTTTCGGTTTCGCGGCTTCTCTGCC
>SZWC01001940.1:1406-23624 GCA_023375785.1 Penium margaritaceum
TCTGGGAAGACGACGCGATTCAGCGCTGTAATCACGACAGACGCCCACAGGGCGAATGGCGTGAGCGCGAAACCTTGACGGAGAGAGTTCAACAGTGCCGAACGAGGAGTTCAGTGAATTGCCCATTCATCTCTACCGCCACCGCCCGCGCACGGAACACCAGCAAGGTGCAGCGCAAAGCCAACCCGATCGGCAGCTGGGACGGGGGACTAGGAGGTGAAAGATGTCGCGCTTGGTGGCGGTTGATACCCACGCACGAACACCGCGGTAGATTTGTTGGGCGGCTTGGGTCACTCGCGCTGTCTTCCCTCCCTCGCTGAATTAGGCGCAAGGCGGCGCAGTGCTCTGGAAGCGGCAGGAACAGAGGTGGAGCAAGGAGCACAGGGGAGCGACGTTCGTGGCCGCCCAGGAGGAACGGATTTCAGTCCGAGTAGGCAAGGCAGTGGCAGCAGCACCCGCAGCCGCTGACCATCGCAGCAGCTCGTCGGATTACAGAGGGCACTTGCAGAGAGGCCCGATTGAACGAGAAATTGATTTTCTCGTTCAATCGAGCCTCTGCCAGGAAAGGACTGCTTTTCTTCGGTCCCGTTAGGATTTCCCTGCAGGGGTACATCCTCACTGATGTGTGGTCACAATGCTGAAGTGGTATGGTTGACCGACCCTCATCGTGTGGTCAACGGGCTTCTCAACGGCAATGGACATGTCCGCCTCATTGTGTGTCCGGTAGAGATTCTCGCCCATTAATGCGGGACACACCTAAGCGTCGTCTCGCTGTGGCCACACGGCTGTTAGGTGGGCTATCTCTGGAGAACGGTTAGCGGCAGTGCAGTTCAGAAACAGGAAATCGAGATATAATCAAGATGACTCCTCCAGTTTCGTGACGTCTAGTGAAGTTAGCGGGTTCGAGTGCTCCATCTGATCCGTTGCATAACTTTCTGAGTTCCTGCATCTTTTTTCACGAACGTCACACATAATGCGACCACCTCGATGCGCCACAGAACCCGTAGCACTAGGGCATCGAACTTACGGTGCTGCAGCAGCACAGCGGACACGGCAGTAGACACATTTCTCCTGTCACGCAGAGACCCATTCCATGATGCACTCCATAGCAGATAACCTGCTCTGACAACTCTTGTCTTTAGCGCCGGCTTCATTTGTTCTGCGTTCAGAGAATTGGGGCCTAGCAGTCGTGGCTTAGAGTTTGTCAGCGAGGAGAATTTGTCAGGAGGGGTCGAAACGTAAATGCGGCACGTGAGGATTTAATGACGCTGTCTCTGGTTCCGATGTCCTTTTGGAGCTTCTTACCACAGGCGTGACGGACGACGTGACCAAACTTCGCACCCACTGCTGTCGCCGTAGCTGTACGGAAGTAATGTGGCCTGAGGAATGCCGATCGCCCGAGGCCAACATGGCCGCCATGTCGGCAGCGCTACAGTTGAAACAATCGCAAACAACGTCATGCTGCATTTTGGCTCCATGCGGAAATTTGTGCCGTACAGTGGTGTCGTGCTGCTGCGTCATCCGTCGTCTTGTCTTTTGTACACCCTCACTTGTCACCTGACAGGATAAGGAGGATGAACAAGTACCCAACAAACTCTCTTTTACTTCCGGGGGCAAACTTATGCGAGGCGACGACCTGACCAGCCGCCACGATATTCGGCGACATCGAGGACAGGTAGGTCTGGGAAGCTCCTGTTTGAAGAAACTACTTCCGAAACATGTGACGACAAGCGCTGACCATCCGTTTCATCCGCCGGTCCATCTGGTCAGTAGATTACTCCGACGTGACGTTAAAGCCCTACGGTGTAAGACGCCCTTACGACGACATTGCGAGCAGCATGGGAATTGGAAAAAAAAATGTTTTCTCATGTTTTTTTACATTACTTTCACGCAGGAGTTTTAGCGTTGGTCATGCAAGATGAAACAGCTCCTGACATCAAACCATCGTCACTATTGCAAACCTAGTGAGGCCAGTAATGCGGAAACAAAAAAATTCGATGTATTCTCGAACGCTGACAGCCTGGACTATCGGGGAGTCAAAGAAACCTGTCGAGCCGTTCAGGTCGGCGTAAAACATCAACCACCGCAACCAGGTTTGCGTCTCCGGTAGGCCACGAACCAGGTAGGTTCGAATCTTCGATGTGAATAGGAGCACAACACCTCGTATGAGGACAGAGAGGCAACCAGGATTATTTTGTCAATTTATCCTACTTCCGGTCCTAACCAAGTGAGGCAATGTTGGGGGGGGGGGGGGGTACTTCAGCTTAACAAAAGCCCAGTATCTGAACCCAGGCCCCAACATTATTACGTAATGGCTAAGGATAAGCGATGCGAATATTCAAACATAATGACCATAAATATCTCATGATAAAATAAAATTCCCTTTCATGTATGATGTATCTGGGTTAAGAGCAGTGGAAAACTACTATTCAGCTGTCCATAGTGTATTCCAAGATTATGCGGGGTTGTTTTCGTGGAAAAGGGGACAGTGATTTCTTATGTTTCTTCAAAAAAGATTGGCTACGATAGCTACATCCTTTTCTTATAAGGATGAAAAGAATGAAGCATAAAACATAGTGCACACTCTAGATGCAGTGTGTATCAAGAGGCTTGGGTCCGTCCTCTCACCTCTCAAAACTGAAGGGGTGGCCGACAGCCACTCAGAAGATGCCTGGAAGCTTCCTAGCAACACAACCGCTGACTATGTATCAGTGCCTGGTAAGACGGTGACGACAGTCACAGGTTATACACAAAACGATAAGAGTCTAGCTAGGAGACACAAGTCAAAGTGCCATAATGCTTCAATAGCATTTGCAGAGATGGCAAATGACAAGTCCACGGCATGAATACCTGCCGCGGCGCATGGCAGGTGTCGCGCGCGGCGGTGTAAGGTTTGTCCTAAAATCAGCGCAGAACCACTTTTCTGGCTGTAACTCAGCATAGACAAGTAAGAACGCTACGTCGTCTTGACGTAAACGTGCAAAATCTCAAGTCAAACGCTACGACTGGTCACATGCATGCATGTGGCATCAAACGGTGGACGCACAATGCAAAAACATGCAAATCGAGCCCACAACCTATCCAATGATAAACTCCTACGTGCTGCACAAAAAGGTCCCAGACAACATCGAGGACTCTAAGGGGTCGTCAATCAACTCTAAGCAGGTGGTGCTCCGCCAGACGAGGCACCGGTGCCACCTGGGTCCACACCAAGGATTTGCATGGGCATGGACACGACCAAGTGGTCACGGTAAACTGTTTTTATCGACAGGAACATGAGAAATCACAACACTCCCCCATGACCCGATGGTTCGCATGTCCATATGCGTATAGCACTCAAACGAATGCAACAAGTGAAGAAACAGTCGTGATAGAGACATAGATGCACTTCGCACTCAATGACTCTCAGGCAAGGGGCGCAGCCCAACAGGACAAATGCCCACCAAAAACTTCCCACGAGCCAGTGCCTTTGTCAAGAAATCAACACGCTGCATGTCAGTGCTGGCCCATATGAGGGAGATCACATGTCGCTCCACCAGATTACATACAAAATGATGCTCAACTGCAATGTGCTTCGTGCGAGCATGAAAAACACCAGAGTTCTTAGCAATGGCAAGAGCACTCTAACTGTCGCAGTGAAGCACTATGGCGGGCACTGACTGACCCAACTCAAGGAACAAGCGCTGCAACCACAATACCTTCGCAGCCCCTACACCCAGAGTAACATACGTTGCCTTCGACGAGCTACGTGCGATGCATCCTTGCTTCCTGCTACACCAGGACATAGCGGTACCACCGAGCAGGAACACGTAGCTTGTGCGTCTGCATCCATCTGGACTCCAGGCCCAGTCGCTTTTGGTGTAGGCGTGAAGAGCCACCAAACACTGCCGGTGAAATCAGAGTCGGCGATAAGGTGTGGAGACCACGTACCGCACCACGTGCACAGACGCACGAAGGGCTCTAACACGTGGAGCCCGCGAAAAATGTGCAAAGAGGTTAATGGCAAAAGCAATGTTGGGTCCTGTGGTAGTGGCTAGGTAAATGAGAGATCCGATGAGACAAAGGTACAAGGTTAAATCCATTGTCTCCCCAAGTTATGTGGGATCGACCACCATTAGGGCATCTTGCGTGTCAGGTATGAGAGGTGTGGAGGCTGTGGACACTACACAAAGGAGGTCACTAAAGTGCTCTCCCATAACACGTGTGTATTGGGCTTGCTGCAGCAAAAGTGTTTGACGTCTGCGGTCTCGCACGATCTCCAAGAAACACTGCTGAATGACCAAGATCCTTCATCCTATACGTAGTGTGGAGGATCGCTTGGTCTCCCTCAAGGCCTCCATGGAGGGAGACGCGATCAGAAGGTTCTCTTCATAGACGAGGATGGCAGTGAACCGCTCAGGCGATCGTCGAATAAAGAGAGAGGGATCTGCCTTGCTGTATACATATCCTGCACTAGTCAAGGTGCCTGTAATCTCCTTGTTCCAACAACGAGGAAACTGCTTGAGTCTGTACAAGGACTTGCGCAACAACCAGACCTTGTCACCGTCCTCAAAGCCGGGTGGCTATATCTCCTCATCAAGAGATCCATGGAGGAATGCATTTTTCACGTCCATCTGGTGCAGTTCTCACTCATGCCCAGCCACCACACTGAACAGCGTGCGAGCTGAGGTCATGCGGCCGACAGGGGCAAAGGTGTCAGTGTAATCGATGCCCTCGATTTGGGAATGGCCCTTGACGACCAAGCGAGCCTTGTGGGGTTTCAGTGAGCCATCCGGCTTCAGTTTCTTATGAAAGAACCACTTGACTTGAAGAGCATGCCTCCCAGGTGGAAGGTCGACTAGCTTGTAAACTCCATGCTCTCTAATGGCACAAAGCTCATCTTTGCACGCAACATGCCAGGCGTTTGCATCCTGTGATGAGAATACTTTCGTCAATGTGCCTGGATCAGGGGCCATCGAGGGAGAGCTTTGAGTGGCGATTAAACATGCCTCAGACTTGGGCCTGATGACCACAAGGTCAGCTGCTACATCACAAGTGATGCGAAACTCACGAGTGACCAGATCGTGCCTTATAGAGTACATTGGATGTACCTCTGTGTGATCGATGCAAACACTCAGGCCTAGGGAATTTGTTCCGAGATCACCACTCGCAACGTTGCAAGTGGAGCGCCTAGGTGCAAGACCTGACACTCGCTCGACTCTTGAGACCAATGGTCGAAGATGACCACCAAGCTCACGCATGAAACCTGTACTCGAGGGGCTCACCTCTTCCTGAGACAGGCACGACCACATCTGGTGAGGACTGTGGCAAAGGGGCAGGTGATGCCGTGTGAGGAGATGTTGGTGAAATAACGGGAGACACAGGGTTGGATGGTGGTGATCCCAGCCTGTCTCTACCCCTGTTCCCTTGCACAGGGTGATGGACATCGACATGATAGAGGTCAGTTCACGGTAGGTGAGAGACTCAAAGAAGAGCCCGTCGTAGGACTCAACAATGCGACGACGGACGGGGTCCCAAAAATGTAAAACCGCACAGAGACGACCAAAAAGGCACACAAGCAACCCCACAGGGAGACCTTGGATCCCGGTTGGTCCTCGGTGTACCACATAGAAACCACGGACCCCCAGACACAAGCGAGACGCAGATTGGCACGGTGGCCAAACCAGAGCTCGTACGGTGTAACGTGGTCCGGATGGGAACTGTGCGGGAGGCGGTTCCAGACCCACGTCATGTAGGCGAATCCTTCAAATGCAAAGGATTCAGGGAGACCGCACTCAGACCGGATAGCACGAACCGCATCCTCCATGGTGCGGTTCCAGCGCTTAGAGACATCGTTATGTTAAAGAGTAGCATGAGTGGAAACCTAGTGAAAAACCCCGTGCTGACAAAGAAACCGTCCATCATGCCAAGAAACTTGCCGCCGTGATCCGAGCGGAATGTATGCAGCTTGTGGTGGGACTAACGCTCAGCCATCACTAGCCAGAGGCAAACTACGAGAGCGACGTCGCTTTTCTGGTAGAGGCTGTAGACCCACTGCATCCGGGTGAAGTCATCAGTTAGGGTCAGGACGTATTGACTCCGATCGAACAAGGACTCAACAGGGAGAGGACCAAGAAGTTCCGAATGGACCAACTTGAGAGGGCGAAGAGCTCAAGAACGGGAGTCAGGATAGGTGCAACAGTGGTTCTTACCTTGAGTGCAGAACAAACAGTCGGTAGTGGGCGGCTTCTGGAAAGAGGTAGTGTTAAGACCGAGTGCGGGCTGTGTCTGAATGAGTTTTTACACAGTGTCAGAACCCACATGACACAAGCGATCATGCAACTGTTGCTGGTGCTGAGCACAAAGAACACTAGTGAGAAACCCACGAGCGGGAGGGGAAGGGGAGCAAGGAGAAGAAGAAACCCGAGGGACACGATACAGATCATCCACAACGGAGGTACAAAAAACAATGGTACGAGTATCAATAGCGGTCACAGTCGCGGATTTTACATTGTGCTCCATAGAGAGTTCCATCAGTGTGTAGGCACGCATAAAAAGCAAGCTGAGCTCAAGGTCAGGCACATAAAGCATGTCAAAAAAGATACAAGGGGCCAGACGGACCATCGAAGCACACAACCCCAACATCCTGGACCGGCAATCACGGACCAGAGCCTATGCGAATGGAGCGAACAGACGTAATCGGACCGAGGACAACAAAGTCACTACTACGACAGGTCATGTGGTGAGTAGCACCAGACTCGATGATCCAGGTGCCACTAGGATCACGAGCGGAGGACGTCACGGTGTAATGGGCAATGGAACTCTTTGCCTGAGATGGGTGTAGAGCAACAAGTGTGGAGGAACAACAAAGGGCACACAGGTGAGAATCATGAATCTAACTAGTAATTTCATGCCCGTCATCATCACATGTCAGCTCTGCCCCCCTCTCCCACACGAGTCATTACGAGCTACTAGAACAAAAAATCAAATAGTCTTTGAATCGCCCAACTGTGACAATACCCTTGCACCTCCCTGAAAATGAAGCGCCAAAAGGTGACGGAGCTCGGCGATAGTGCGGTCATGTGGGTCTGGGTCACCACTGCTCGCCGATGGGGAAGCGGGAACTACTGCGGTCGTGGTCGCCGCGCGACCAGAGGTTGTGCTGCTCAATGCATACCGCTCTGCGTGTGCAGCTTGAAGACTGCGAGTGATCCGCGCCTAGTCTAGCGACTGCTAGCACTCGGTGTAGCAATGAGCGCCTCTACTGTTGTAGTAGCGAATAGCACATCCATTGCTATCGCCCAGTGACTACTGCTGCTACGACTACTGCTGGTCCAAACCGTGCCTCTTTTCCCCCTTCTTCCACTATGCAGCTCGTGCCACACCGTGCATCTGAGTCGAGGATATTGTGGTGGAAGGGGAAGAGGAGAATGTGCCAGAGGGTAGAGGAGTGGACTGCAAGAGAGGCGTCGGTGGCGACGCGATGACCGCTGCAGCAAGGGTACTCTCGTGATGGGCAACGGGTGCCTCACAAGTGGAAGTCACCTATAGGAAAAGCTGATGCACCCAAGGAAGAAGCTAAAGAGAGGTGGAGAAGGGCTCGAGCATGGCATCTTTGTACCTCGAGAAGGTGTATGCGTGCTCAAGACAAACTTTGCGCATGAGTGTGCTGAGCGCCCACAACTATGTACCTCCTGAGGTCCTAAGGCGTGTGTAGAATCTGGCTGCACACTGGTACGGAACCGCGGTTTGGGGAATGGAAACGGAACCACAGTTCCGGTTCCAGCTTGGAATCGAAACCACGGTTCCGGTTCCAGAACCGCGGGTCCTCCTGGAACCGAGGTTTTGGTCTCGGTTCCACAGATGTTCCCCGCATAAGGACTGTAAAGCACGATCTGCTCCCACCATCATGGTTTTTTCCAAAAAGAAGAGGAAAAAGCCCTTCAAAACTCCTCTACTATATGTGGGTCCGTGATGGGAGTTCTCACATTGCCTCCAAGGGTGCCACACTAGCGAATTAAGCCCACAAAATACCTCATTCCCTCTCATCATCCCCTCCATAGACATGGGTTCAGGAATCGCCGATCCTGGACGGTTCCAGGATCTCGGAACCATAACCGCGGTTCCTAAACCATGGTTCCTAGAACCTGTGTGCACCCTTAGTGTAGATGCACATGGCCCGCCGCCAGTAATCGGCTGCGGGCTCAGCAGGTCCCTGATGATGGGAGTGAAAGGCACGAATGTGAGCCGCGTACGTAGCGTGCGTCTCTATGGCAACTAGGGATAATGCTAGGTCCCAGCCCCGACATGGATCAGGACCCGCGCTTGTGCCGGCCTCTTCAAGGAACAGGCAAAAGTCTACAACGGTCTTGCGTGTCATGGCGTAAAGGATTCCGTGCATTGCCCTGACCGCTGTCAGCACCTGAGCGCAATCCATAACCTGGTATAGACTGTGATAGTAGGGCCATACCCCCTCTAAAGTTGCCAAGACCTAGAATAAAATCTCCGAGCAGTCAAAGCCATCCTCGCTGACATATTGTGGAGGCGGTGTCTCGAAGTCCTTGGGTTGCCGCCATATAGGGAGAGCAAGCACACGTTGAGAAGGACAAGGGGTGGGGAAGACAGCGGGACGAGGAAAGTTGCTCGGGTAAGGATCGGGCGAGGGTCGGATCTCCACGAAGAGGGAGCCAGATGTGTGTGGGGGCAGAGAACTCGTTTGAAGCTAGGGGAGACGCCCTCGAAGCACGCGATTCTCGCTCTCGTGAGTGCCATCCTCCATACCTAGCATGTCAGGGTCCTCATTCCAAGGATCAAGAGGTGGCGGGTCGTGCCCTGCTCCCGTCATCGGTGCGGATGCTGACTGTTGTGCAGAGGGTATGAAACTGCCGAGTCCCTTGGAGGTCTGCCCTGGGGCTGTGGACTAATCACAAAGAAGCTGAGTGAGCGTACGGACGTCGTCAGATGACGCATCTCATCCTGCTAGCTTTGCAGGTCCTCAATAGCCTACGAGCGTGGGCTCATGATCCCACAAGAGGAGGAAGAGGGATCTAGTGGTCCTTTGCCCTTGTCACCGGCCGGAGCCATGTCAGCTCTCAGTATGGGCCCGGATATCAAACTGGTCCGATTGCAAAATCGTTGGCGTTTCTCGACGAGTTGGGATGCTGGCAACTTTTTACTTGCCGACCCAAAGATTTGACAAAGGAAATTGCTGACGTCAGTAGGGGTTTGCTGATGTCAGAACGGACCTGATGACATCGGCAATGAAAATGTTGACATCGGCACAATTTTCGTTTCTGACAACCCTCACAACTGTTGCCCCACTGCGCAAGGGGCGGTTACTCTGTGGCAGCCTCGCGGAAGCTCCTGAGCAACTTCTGCTCAGCTTCACCTTCCCCTGCAAGAGCAGCCACGCAGCTGCTTGCACAGCTATGGCAGTAGCTACGCGCTCCTGCTGTGCTGTAGTGCTACTGCGCGTTGTTGCTATTTTGAGCTGCTTTCGCTACGTGCTACTGTTGCTGATGCTTGTTGCTGCTCCTGTTGCTCAATGGTGCTGCAGCTCTTGCTTGCTGTCGCTTGTTGCTACTACTGCCTATTGCTGTTGCTGCTAGCATCAATGCCAGCAGCTGCTGGCGGCAGCCTCCTATTGTTGCCGCCTGATGCTGCTGCTAGCAGCTGCTCCTACTACTGTACTCTCACGTGCTGAACGCGGGTGACGTCGGCGGTAGCCGGGTGACGTTGGCGGTAGCCGGGTGACATTGACAGGTCCGAGTGAATAAGCTACAGTGGTGACGCTCACTACTGCTGCTTTGCTGTGTTTCTGCTGCTCAACTCAACGAGAACTGTCTTGCCACTCTAAAATGTTGAGAAGATGCATGGAAGCTTCCTACAAACACAGCCGCTGACTAGGTGTCAGTGCCTGGTCAGACGGTGACAATAGTCACATGTTGTACACACAACGACGCCATCAAGCCAAGAGCGCGATCAGGGATCTTCACAGGTATAGACACGGCTGAGTGTTCATAGTAAACTGTACAGGTCGACAGGAACGTCACTAATCACAGCAGCCATCTCTCGCCAAACAGAAGTCAAGCCAATGGCCAGCCAATCAATCGTCATTGGTGAGCTAGCGGCTGGCTAAATGGCTACTGAGAAGTCATGTGACCATTTTGCTACCTGGCAGCCAACCACCAGCCGTTGATCGCGCTCTTGGCTTAATCTACGGCCAAAAGGCCGCAAGGGCCTCGACTGCAAGGCCACAGGCCTCCCACCCTTGCCTTTGCTTGTGCCTCCTCGTCGAGACGGTAAGTGAGGAAGAGGGGAGAGTACAAGAGAAACACCGATAAAGATGGCGTGAAGTCACCAGGCATACCTCGCACGCGACGATTTTGTGTCGCCATGTTACAAAAATTAGTCAAAGTTCGACTACCTCAAACTTGGCATGTCAAAAACTCATGAACGCACGAGACCATGATCTTACCCCCCTTGTTTAGGACCCTATAAAAGGAGGCGAGGTTAAAACAGAAATGGGCATGTGGAGACTCCCTGCACGGGTCATGAATGTCAACAGCTAAAGAGTGACACGGAGGGGAAAACTCCTATAGCAAGCTCTAGACGTCATTCTAGGACTTCTTATGATGCTCTTGACAAGCTCCTTTTACAATTTTGACTGCTCCCAACGTCTCCCCTCCCCCAAGAGGGACAACGTGCAAAGTTTCCACCTCCAAACCACCCTCTTTTCTCATCCTTTCAACCTCATACCCTCCCCCCTTGGCCCAAAATTGGTGCACAGCATCTCCTTTCAATAGAAGTCTCCAAATGACTAACAGGACCCAAGACCAAGGGAGGTGCCAGTGGGAGGAATATTTGAAGGCCTCTCCATTGTTGTGCGATCAAGGGAGAAAAACTTGAGGAGGTGCAAAAACCCCTAGTTGAGGCGAAGTGAAGGCCAAGGATGACAATAAGAGAGGAAAAAGACAAGAGAAGTGGTGTATGAGTGTGAGACATAAAAATCTAGCCTAGATTTGCTTTCCAACCCCCCTTTCACTTCACAGCCAACACTCATGTCTCTTGTAGCTTTTCTTACTGCCTCATTCTTTCTGTTTTCCAACCTTCTCAAAGCTATCTAGTTCCATGAATCATGTCTTAGGAGTATTAGTTTCAAAACAACATGTGCTGATCGCGGTGGCGTAGAAAATAGCATTTTTCCCCACATGATTGTGCCGACCATGGCTGCCTACCAAAGAAGGAATGAGTACCGCGTGGTTGTGCTATTTGTGCTGGCGTAGGAGAATATAAATATTTTCTAGTGGTCGCACTGATCTTGAGAGAGAAAAGGTACACCAAGAGTGGGGACACCTCTCTGAGGCGGTGAGGCAACCTCTCCCAAGGATTTTGACGTGTTTTTTGCAAGCAAGATGACACGGCATATACTGTACCATCCAAGACGGCCAAGGGCAAGGTTGGAACAGCTCACCACACGCCCTCGGCAAATTCCACATTTTGGAAGCGGCTTTTGCGAGTACGGTGGCCAAGCCAACAGAACCCATTTTGCTAAAGACAACCCGCACAAAACTTGCCAAAAGCTAGAAGCTTGCGCAGTTTGAAAAAGTTTTTGGTGAGCACATTTTTGTGCACCTCCACAACTTGTACACAATGGAGGATGTGCTTGGAGAGGACCACCCAAACGCGGATCCCGATGAAGAGCATGATGACAAAGAGGTTGTTGACCATCGTCATCGCCATAAGGTGAAGTTGAGCCAATGGCTTGAAAATGGCAAGGCGCGCATTGAGTTCGAATAAGTCGTCAATAGTATTGACGTTACCAATAACAGCAAATACACCAAATACATCCACGTGAGAAGTTCTTGCGAGCGCAAACCAAACAATATCATAATGAAGGCAATTCTCTCTGTTTGCCAAAAGTGTGTGGAGGTGGTTACAGAAGCGGTAAGACGACTCACTATCAACACCGACGATGGAGGTGTGACACCACCTAGAGGTTTGTCCGTCGCAGATGTAGCCGGCCACTTGGCTACCGCAGCGGAGCTCGACGAACCGTACACACATCTTGAAGCTGTGGAGACTACGTGGCAAAGTGTACCTTAGCAGCTGGCAGGCATACATTAGGTGATGTAGTTGGACGAGGCCCTCAACGCTGCACAAGTCAGATGAACAAGTGACGACAGTAGTGACGACAATGACAGTGACGACGACAATAGTGGCGATGGTGCTCGAAGGTGAGCCTATGTCTGAGCACATCCCACCAGCATCGTCATTGCCATTGCTATTGTGATGCAGGGATATGTGGCCATGGGGGAGCCGTTCTCCCTCCTAAGGGATTGTATTGGGAGCAGCCATCAGCTTTGCTTGTGCTGTCATTCTCAGTAGCCCAAGGGAAATGTTGGTGTGTAGGCTTTGGCCTGAGAACATTATGAGGATAGAGTGGTTACTTAGGGTGTGGCAAGATCCTCTGGTCAAGGTTATGCTGATCGAGACACGCGCACCTGGTGAGTTATACCGGTGTGATGTGGAGACCCATTGTCTCCATGTGTTATGTATGCTCCATGCATGCAAGCAAGTGTGGTCGAGACTTGAAGACCCGAACACATGTTCTGGGGTCACGAGGAGATCTTATTTCTTTGTACCCCTTGCATGGTGTTTGGCACATGGGTATGTGATTGACTTCGTGCATGGAAGAGACCCGGGAACTTGGTGGGTTGTACCACTATTGTAAGGAGACCTTGAAATGTGGTTGGTTTTTATGACAAACAGTGAGCGTAGTCCCTCTACAAGGAGGGGGGGGCACCTCTGTAAGTGTGCTTGACTGGTTCTTGCCATGGTTGGTTTTGTGAGCAATCCCTCCCAACCTTCACTCGGTCATTGTTGTGGTGACAACTAGAAACCTAGACAAGAGCGGCATGTTGAGGTTGCAGCATTGCTAGAGTAAGCATGGCTCCAAACTCGTTGTTTTGCACTGCGGCCCCCATCTACTGCTTTGAGTCAGTAAGAAAAACTGCGGTTTGAGGAGTTAGCGCCAGAAAGACTATGGAAACTGAAAAGAACTGCTTAGGAACTGAGAATGAACAACAATAGGAGACCCCACCAAGCTCTAGCTCCCCCCCAGCTCTGAAGAGTTTGTTACTCAGCTTTCTAGCCAATCGTAAAAATGACCTATTTTCTGGCTGGCGTGGTTTTCTTAGTGAGCCTTGCCAGACTGCCGACAGCCCACAACCCAAGCATCATCTGGTTTGCCTGAAAACTGGACCATACCATGATACCAACATTGTCAACACTGTCATGCAGTCAGAATCATCTAGAAGAATAGTAGAGAGGACCTATGGCTTCCTAGACCCGGGCAGCATCTACACTAGTCTCGGGTAACAACAGTGCCAAATCAACATGAAACTTGGACTCAAAGCAAAACATATCGCTGCAGACGTAATGGTGCATATGTATCGAGCACTGGATGCATGCAGACAACATTTGGAATGGCAGAGACCGCCGGCGGCTTGACTACTGAGGAGGCCTACTGATGGAGCTGAGCACGTTGAGCATTGGAGGGAGGAGGCTCAAGCAAACTACATGTATGCCTCAGTGTGTGTCGACTCTACCACACGACACTCCAACAGCGTCGTGTCTTGCCATTAGTCACCTACACACCGATGTATACAAGCCGAGAGGGCACAACAGAGGACAATGAGAGATGCACAGAAACCAACACTCCCCCATGGCTTAGAGGCGTAGCGCACATGGACGGGCAGCAACACATCCGAAAGAGAGACTCCCCCAGGATAGGGAGAGAAACAGTAGGGGCAAAGAATGTTGCTCACATACGCATACCGACCACACTCACAGCCTTCTTGAACAAGTCGCGCTTAAGTGCCTTGCTTAAGAAGTCAGCGAGCTGTTGTGCTATCTCAACCCACACGATGCTCATGCTGTTGTCATGGAACAACAAACGCACATAGTGATACTCAACATTGATGTGCTTTGTGCGTGTGTGATGCATGACGTTATTGTGAGCGATGGCCATGGAACTTTCATTGTCACAGTACAACGTGATGGACGCGATGGACTGACACAACTCGGACAAAAAACGATGCAACCACAAGATCTCATATGCGCCTGAGCCAAGGGCCACGTCCTCAGCCTCAGCAGTGCTGCGTGAAATGCACCCCTACTTGGCATTGCGCCACACATAGTCGTGCTTCCAATCAAAAAGATCCAACCAGTGCGGCTCTTACCGTTCCGATTACTGGCCTAGTCACTATCGGTGTAGCCCACCGCCACAACAAACAACTGTCGTTGGTACATGAGACCTTGCCGTGGATTTGAGATGACATAGCGTAGTACTCGGATCGCGGTATTGAAGTGGAGGTGATGCCGCTCTTGGGAGAACTAAGCCAGGAGGTTGACGGTGAACGCGATGTCTAGACGCGTTGTCGTCGCCAGGAACATCAGTGACCCACGTGGCCATTTGGTGGCATAGGTGAGGATGCGCTCGGCACAAGGGGCAGGTCCTCGGCAAAGAGAGCGGACAGAGTCTGCACGTAGGCAGCCCGGTGGACATGCAAGATGCCCTGTGATCATGCTCAAGCTCCATGCCCAAGAAGGCTCGGGCAGACCCGAGGTCCTTCATTCGTTGTATAGTGGGTCCTTGACATGCTGAATGGTAGTTGTGTTTGGCAACGCGATGAGGAGGTCGTCAACGTAGACTAGGACAATGGTGAAAGTCTGGCCTTGCAGGCTGATGAATAGTGCGGGGTCAGAAGTGCTGCGAAGGAGGCCGTCGCGGAGAAGCGTGCGACTATTCTCCTTGTTCCTGCACCATGGCGACTGCTTCAGGTTATAGAGGGCCTTTTGTAGCCGCCAAACCTTGCCAGTGCTGTCGTCGAAGCCTGGACGGAGGAACCAGTGGACGCAGACGGGGCTGCCAATCTAAAGGGATCAGCGGACGCAGACGCGGTTGCCTTCCTAGAAGGACTTGCAGACATGGCCAGTGTTGCTGGCTAGGAGGGACCAGAGGACGCAGGCGGGGCCGTCGACCCGGAGGGACCAGCGGACACGGACGAGGCAGCCGGCTCGGAGGGACCAGTGGATACGACTAGAGTTGCTGGTTGGAACAAACCAACGGACACAAACGGGACTATTGGTGTGGAGGGACCATCAGACATGACTGGGGAGGCTGGCTCGCATAGACCAGCAGACGCGACTGGAACTCCAAGCCCAGAGGGACCCACAGACACAGGCGATGTGTTGCTCGAAAGCAGCAGGAGGGAGGACGGAGGTACATGGACGAGCCAGAGCAAATGAGGTCGTGGGGAAACAGCTCCTCAAAGAACAGAGCATCGCGTGCATCGATGATGTAGTGCCAGGAGGGATCCCAGAAACGCCAAGCTTTGGACTGAGGGGAGGCATCGACAAAGGTGCAGGGACGACCTAAGGGGGGCGAGCTGTCCGCCTTGCTGCGGGACGGGCAGCCACACAATGGCCACGTAGCCTAAGACGCGAGCAAGGCGGAGGTCAGCCCGCTGACCGCACTAGTGCTGGTACGGCGTGGACTGGCGAAGAAGGGGTCAGTGGGGAATCCGATTCTGACCCACGTCATGTAGGCCATGGCTTTGAAGTAGAAGCCGTCGGAAGGGCCAGACTCGACGCACATGGTGCGGACGGCGTCGGCCACGCTGTGGTTCCACTGCTCAGAAATGCCGTTCTGGGCTGGCTTGTAAGGCGCCGATGTCTCATGATGAATGCCGCAGGAGGCGAGGAAGGTCGTGGTCTCTCCCATGTATTTGCTACCACGATCAAAGTGGAAGTGGCAAAGCAAGCGACCACACTCGCTCTGCGCAAGGACAAGCCAATCCCGAATGGTGCGAGCGACATCGATTTTCCGCCGAAGGCAAAAGACCTAGCGGTAGCAAGAGAAGTTGTTAGTGAGGGTGAGGACATAGCGCCCATGCTCCCTGACGGAGTCCGTAGGAAGGGGACTCATGACGTCGGAGTGGACCAAGTCCAAAGGGGTGGACGTGAGGAAGGAGGAGAGAGTGTAAGTGGACCGGTTGCATCTTGCCATGGGCGCAATCAATGTACTCATTGGGGCACGACGAGGGGAAGGAGGACGGGTCAAGGCCCTTGGCCGGCTCGGTGCAAAGCATCCTATTTATGGCAGCAGAGTGGACGTAAGAGAGGTGGCAGTGCAGGAGGTGTGTGTGCTATGGTGAGAGCGTGCTAGTGATAAACACATGGCCTGTGGGGGCCGATGGGGGGGGGGGGGANAGAGTGTAAGTGGACCGGTTGCATCTTGCCATGGGCGCAATCAATGTACTCATTGGGGCACGACGAGGGGAAGGAGGACGGGTCAAGGCCCTTGGCCGGCTCGGTGCAAAGCATCCTATTTATGGCAGCAGAGTGGACGTATGAGAGGCGGCAGTGCAGGAGGCATGTGTGCTACGGTGAGAGCGTGCTGGTGATAAACACATGGCCTGTGGGGGCCGACCGGGGGGGGGGGACAAAGGGAAGGGAGGACAAACGAGGCATGCGCCACGGGTTGTTACAGGCGGTGGCATGCACAACGACGAGACCGGACGGACGTAACCACATTACGCTAACGCCGCGCGAGTGCAAGACGTCGATGCTCATGCAATAAAGGGCAGTGACTGACCGTAGGCTGAGCTCAGGACCTGGGACGAGGAGGACTTCGGTCACAAAGACATACCCGTCAGGACATTGGAAATGAACGACGCCGACGCCTCGGACGGGTCCATACACCGCACACGTCGCCAACCGGACCAAGTACACTGAAGGCCTCGCGAGAGGCCGTCATGTGATGCGTGGCCCTGGAGTCGATGTTCAAGGTCTCGCAAGGGTCCTAGACTGGAGTCGCCAAATCACTATCAGTCACAAGGTAGCGAGCAAGAGAAGCGGATGCGGTGGATGAAGGTGCGAACCGAGACTGCCAATCATAAGGCCAGGCGACATTGTCGTAGAGAGGGATAGGAGAGAAGGGCAAGGGAGATGGAGAAACGTACAAAGAAATAGGACAAGACCACATCTCACTCTCACCCATGTAACGCAGGGCAGGCGAGTAGGAGGTGAAACAACTCGCACTTCCCTAGGGAGGAGGACGAGGGAGGCCGAGCTGGAGCACAATGAACTGCTCCAGCTGACGCTGGCATGCAGAGGGCCCTGGAGCGTAGACCGAATGTGGTGTGACAGCGTCAGAGCCCAGGAGGGAGGAGGGCAACACCGGTGATGGAAAGGAATGTGCCAACGGCTAGGGATGGTGCTCCTGTAGAGCTGGCGACGGCAGCGCCAGTGCGGCTATCGGGGGAGTGGAGCTGCCTGATGGGGTGGATAGATGAGGGTCGGCAACCGCTATGGTAGCAAAGGGGAGACGGCGCTCGCACTGGCGACGCATGGTGGTGATGAAGTGCGCCTCGACTGTCGGGAACGGGCACGTGTACCACCCGTGTCCTAGCTGACCATGGTTGTGGCAGACCGAGCCACCACCACTGGACCTGGTCGGCTGCTACTACTAGCCCTTGCCCTTCTTGCCCTTGTGCTTCTTCCCTGGCAACGAGGAGCTGGTGGATGTACCTGCTGTGGAGGAGGTGATAGCCATGGTGGCGCCGGCAGGGGAGGCGAGCGCCTCCGTGCGCAAGATGGGAAACTCCAGATGAGCCTCCACGATCTCGAGAAGTAGCTCGTATGCCCGGGGCATGAGGGTGCCCTATGCCGTCATCATGGTGAGGACGTCCTATGTGTAATGGTCGATGACGTTGGCGAACACGTCGGTGGCACCGCGCTTGATGGTCAGGAGCGCGACTAGAGGGGGTGCAGTAGAGCCGCCTAGGCGACGGAGGATGTCCTCCGCACGCTGCCATCAGGAGGTGACGATCTCAGTCCCCCCCATGTGCAAGGAGTTGAACTCCCGGAGCAGACGGCTATTCTCAGCCTCGCTAGATAGGCGATGGGGATGCATGAGGATGTGCCACGCGGTTGTTGGGTCTGGAGTCCCGCCGGGAAGGCGTTATGCCGGAGGGGCGACCGGAACGAGAGCACGTATGGCGCGACCAACATCATGTAGCTAGTCGGCATAAGAGGGGTCGTACAAGAGAGTATAGTATGACCACTGGCCCTTACCCTGTGCCAACATCCGAAAGCTGAGCTCCCGGCTCTTGAACTGCTCACCGGCCTACAACCGGGGGGAGGATGGGTCTCAAAGTCTTTTGGCCTACGGCCGGCACTTAAAGTGGGGCCAAGTACTGAAGTCACCGTTTGCCGCTTGCGCTAGGTCGGCTGCTGTGCTAGGTAATGCGTGGCCGTAGAAACTCTGGGGCTAGCATGTCCACGAGGAAGGGAAGGGCGGCTGGGTATTCGTGTGGCTCTATGGTTTCAGCGGCTACAGTGCTACAAGTTGCTACGTCAGTCGGCAAGCTGTTGGCAAATGGGAGTGAGGTGGTCTGACAGGCCGGCGACAAAACCTGTGGGTTGTTGCTGTTGATGATGCTGCTGCTGCTCTTGTTGCTAGTTCTGATGTTGCTGTTGCTGCTGCTGTTGTTGCTGCTTCTGATGTTGCTGTTGCTGCTGCTGTTGCTGCTGCTGTTGCTCCTGTTGCTTTCACTACTGTTGCTGGTGCTAGTGGTGCTACTACTGTAGGTGCTATTGTTGTTGTTGCTACTACTACAGCGACAGCTGCTGTTCCTACTGCTACTACAGCTACACCTGTTGCTGTTACGACGACTGCTGCTGATGCTACTGCGGTGGCTGTTGCTGTTGCTGCTATAGCGCCTGTTATTGTTGCTGCTGCTGCTGTTGCAGTTGGTGTAGGTACTCTAAGAAAGAGGGGAAGGGGTTCTTCCAACAGGGGACCCCTCATTGGGGCTATTAGCCATGCCCCCCCTTCCCTGTTGTTTTTGTCTTTTTTGTTCTCCCTTTTTTCCCTCCCTTTTTCTTTTTTCTCTTCTTGTTGTTGTTTCCAACAGTGAGACTGGTGCATTGCTTCTTACATCAGTAACAATCTGCTCTGGCTTACGTCAGTAGCATGGTTTTGCCGACTTGTGGCCACCTTGCTATTGGTGCTGCTACTGTTTGTGCAACTGCTGCGGCTGCTACGGCTGCACTGGCTGCTGAAGCTGTTGCAACTGTTGCGGCTACTGTGGCCGGTGTGGCTGCCGTGGCTGCTACAACTGCTATGGCTCGTCGGGGTAGCTGTGGCTGCTACGCCTACATGGCTGCTGTGGCTGCTATGGCTGCGCAGCTACTACAACAGCTTCTGTTGCGCATTTGTGTGGCCAGTGTGGCTGCGCGGCCGTTGCTGCTGCTAAATGTACGCAGCTTCTGTAGCAGCTACGGCTACGCGGTTGTGTGGCCGCATGGCCGCGTGGCTGCTAGGCTGCGTCGCAACATGGCTTCGCACCTACGTGCTACGCAGTTGCGCGGCTGGCTGTGCAGCTACTGTGATGGTTGCTACACCGCTATGGTAGCTGTTGTGCAACAATGGCTGCTACTGTGGCTACTGTAGTGTAACGGCTGATATTGTTGCTGCTACGGCTATTGCTGCTGCTGCGGCAACTTTGTTGCGCAGTTTTGCAGTGCAAATTTGCGTTGTGGCTGCTGCTGTTGTGGCTGTAGAGGAGAGGGAGTGGAAGCAGGAGGGATCAGTCCCCTTGTGTGTGGCGCCGTTGTCGCATGCGTCAGTGTCGTCATGACATTGCCCGTCATGTTGCTGGCCGTGAGTCCACCAACGCTACCGCCGTCGTTGGGTCAATGCTGCCACAAAAAATTCGGCGACATTTCCCCCACGTCTGGAGCATTTTGATGATGCCACCTGGCGGGGTCGACTCTGCCAAGAAAAATCTAGCAGAGTTCTCCTTGCACGGACGCATTTCTGGGACAGCCAGGGTAGTTTGGGATATGTACGCCTTGCTACTTCTCAGATCTACTGCTTCTGCCACGCTCTGGCTCTGATACCAAGCTAGAAACCTAGACTAGAGCTACATGTTGAGGCTACAACATTGCTACAGTAGGCATGGCCCCACGCTCGTTGCTTTGCACTGATTCTCCCTTCCACTACTCAAAGTTCGTGAGAGATAAACTACGCGCTGAGGAGTTAGCGTTAGAAGGGCAGTGGAAAATGAAAAGAACTCATTAGTAACTGAGAATGAACAACAATGGGAGACCCCGCCAAGTTCTAGCTCCCCCCAGCTTTGTAGAGCATGTTACTTCGCTTTCCTGACAAAAAGAAAAATGACCTATTCTCTGACTGGCAAGGTTTTCTCAGTGAGCCTTGCCAGACGGCCAACAACCCAAAATCCATGCATCGTCTGTTTTGCTTGAAAACTGGACCATATCATAATACCAACGCTATGAATGCAGTTGTGCAGTGCGAATCATGTAGAAAAGTAGTAGAGAGGAGTTACGGCCACAAAGACCCAGACAACGTCTACACTGGTCCGCGATAAGAACAGTGTCAGATCAACATGAAACTTGGACCCTAAGCAGAACATAACGCTGCAAACATAGTGGTGCAGTCAGATCCAGCACTAGATGCATGCAGACAACATCCGTAGTAGCAGTGACTGCCGGCGGCATGACTACCGTGGAGGCGTGTCGATGGAGCTGAGCACGTCAACTGTCAGAGGGGTGAGGCTCCAGCAAACTACGTGTAGGCCTCAGCATCGGCTCCACCAGACAATACTCTCACAGCGTCGTGTCTCGCCGTTTGTCATCAGCATGCCGATATACACAAGGCGGGAGGACACAACAGAGCATGATGAGAGATACGCAAAAACCTGATGCTTGTGTCAGCTAGGGGGAGTGTTGGTTTGTATGGCTTCCACGCTATTGGTGTATGGGCTTTGAGCTATCGTGTAGCCTTGTTTAGAGAGAGCCTCCTAGTTTGAGCTGATGGTTCTCCAGTGGCTACATTACTCCTTTTGTGACATGTATGGTGCATTCTAGCAGCTCACTTTACCCATCCGTATTTAGCAGAGTTTTCTCGGTGGTGGAGACCCGGGCACTAAGTGGTTTGTGCCAGTGCACCGGGAGACCCCATAGAAGCTACCGCATAGTCTCTGACAGGTGATGTACTCGTTCATGGTTGAGACCCAGGTACCTGGTGGTCTGTACCGGTACCTCGGGAGACCCATCACTGATTAGTCTAGTCTTGTTGGCCCCTTGTCAGACGTGTGTAGTTTACATGTGGCTGAGACTCGGACGCTCGGTTACATGTTCCGGTGTCTTGAGAGGCCTAAACTTGTCTCGCCTAGATAGTCAGTGATGCTAGTATATCACCGTAGGGTTTGGATACGTTTGGGGTTTATCGCATATTTTCCCGCCGGTCGAGACCCGAGCACATGGTTGATTGTGTTGTGATGTTGTCAGTCATACACAGTTGTACAGTTGGTTGTGACCACTCGGCCGTGTCCATGCTCATGCAGATCCTTGAGGCGGACCCAGCTGGAGACAGAGTTCCCTGAGGTGATGCTCCACCCGCTAGAGGCAGCCTGGCAGCCTACCCAGTGTACCAGAGGGCTCCCACAGCCCACGGACTACGTTTGGAGGTCTTCAAGATTTTCTCGGTTGACAGCCCTGCCAGGCTGATTTACATGTTTGTTTTCTTACACTCTCCGGCTGTTCCCGGACGTAGGCGTGTGACCAGTCGTTGTGTCTTTCTTTTTGTCGTGCATCCGTAGGATCAGACGGCGCTCGGTTTGGACGCTTGTGCGCAGAATTATGGCCAAAACAGTGGTTTTGGGCCGGTTCAGGTTTGACAGGCACCGCCGTGTGCGCCACCCGCCGTGAGCCATAGCGGCTGTTTATGCTGTGGACCTGTCATTTGTTCTCTCTCTGCATTTACTTCAGATGAAGCTTGAGATACAAGTGCACATGTCTCTCCCTACCCTTGCTGTCCCTTGCATGACTTGTGTGTCAACCAGCCAGACCTGTGCTGTCAGGCTAGCAAGCAGAAAGGCTAGGAAGCTTCCTGGAATCTTCTCATGGTATCAGAGCAGGCGAGCCAGTGCTCGTTGTGCTGCGCAGCAGAGACGCAGCAGCTGCAGCAGCAGTGACGCAGCAGCTGCAGCAGCAGTGAGTAGCAGCAGTGGCAGCAGCCCACAGCAGCAGCAGCAGGTCCTGGTTGGACCCATCACCATCCTGAGTCGCTTGAAGCGACAAGAGCACGCAGCGACGCATATGCCATCATCCTGATGCGTCAGAAACCGCAACGGCAGGTTCGTG
>SZWC01001940.1:25175-44546 GCA_023375785.1 Penium margaritaceum
TGGGAGTGCGCCCCGAGCTCACTGACACCTTCTCCCGCCTCGACCAGGACGTCCTCGCGTCCATGTCCGACACCCTGCAGCTGGTGCCCTGGGCGCAGCAGTACTTCATCCAGGTCGCGACAGCTGACGAGGCAGCCCGCGCGCATCGGCAGGGTGCCATGGCCGCAGCAGCAGTGGGAGCGACGTCCTCTACGCCTTCGACACCGTCGTCCACCCTCACCCCCACCAGCTCCACCTCTGCCTCTCCCGCTTCCTCCCCTGCTACTCCGATAGCCACTGCAGCAGCCGTGAAGGGGAAGAAGGGGAAGAAGAAGAGGGGACCGCAGCAGCCTTCCGGTGGCACCGGACGGGCGGTCTGCTGCCACAACTGCGGCGGACCTCATCGCTACACTGAGTGTCAGCAGGAGCTGGACTGGGCGAGGATCACCCGCGGTCTTCAGGCAGCCCACGAGGAGCGGATCCGCACTGGAGTAGCGGCCCGTGCCGCAGCGACCTCGGGGGCAGCACCGGCGGCAGATCCTCCACCATCCGGGGGGAGTACCACGCCGGACCCGAGGGACCAGACCATCGCGGAGCTACGTCGACTGCTGGCACTTCGCTCACAGGGAGGTGCGAGTGTGCTGTCACAGCCGAGTGGTCCATAGACTGACTGTCCATCTGTGTTTGTGGCACGTGGTCGTACTTGTGGGGGGGCTGCGTTGCCTGGTGAGGATGAGTCTGACAGCACAGAGTGGTTGGATGAGTCGCATCGTCGTGCATTGTCCCGCTGTCCTGCCACACCTGCTGACCGTCCAGTAGAGGCAGCGTGCTCCGTTGCTCGTTGTACCGTGACCACCACAGGTCGTGAGGCGAGTGGCCACTGGATCATTGACTCAGGGGCCACTCACCACATGACCTGCGACCGTACCGCCTTTGTCGTGCTTGGTCCTGTTGGGTCTGTTCGGTCAGTGCGGACAGGTTCTGGGCAGTCACTACCTGTTCAGGGGACAGGGGTCGTACGGTTCGATGGTCCGTCTGGTCCCGTGTACCTTTCTGACGTGCTTTTCGTGCCTGATCTCGAGCTCAGCCTGCTCTCTGTCCGTGCCTGCATGAGGATGGGTCTCTCTATTCACCACTCCATTGATGATGCCACGATCACTGCACTTGACACTTCCACGGTTGTGTTGCGTGCCTCTGTTGTGGATGACCTGTATCGCATCATGCGCTGCTCTGCTCCTGACTCTTCCCCTTGCTCATCTGCCCGCATCTTTGTCACGGGGGTGTTGTCTCCTGACCACCAGCGCCTGTTACATCGGCGCCTGTGTCATGTGAGCACGGACACTGTGTCAAGGCTCATTCGTACACAGCCCGCTCTCGGTCTTGACGCGGCTTCCTTTGAGAAGCCGCCCAAGACCGACTGTCTGTTCTGCGCTCAGGACAAGATGCATCGATGCACCTACCCTGCCTCCGTCACTCGCGCGCAGCGTCCCCTGGAGCTTGTCCACTCGGACCTCCTCGGACCTCTCCCTGTCGAGTCTGTCACTGACCGTGGTCGGTATGTTCTTACCCTCACGGATGACTTCACCCGCATGCGGTGGGTCTACTGCCTCCGCCACAAGAGTGATGCCGCTCTAGCCGTGCGCTTGTGGCTCGTGATGGCCGAGCGTCAGTCTCGTCACTCCCTCCACACCTTCCGCTCTGACCGCGATGGTGAGTATCTCGGTGAGCTGACCACTCACTTCGCCGAGCTTGGTATCTGTCACCAGCTCTCGGCCCCTGCTACGCAACAGCAGAACGGTGTGTCCGAGCGCTGGAACCGCACCATGGAGGACGCGGTTTAGCGCCATGCGCGCTAAGTGTAGTCTCCCGGAGTCCTTCGCCTTCGAGGGCTTCGCCTACATGACGTGGGTCTGGAACCGCCTCCGCATGGTCCCTTGCCGGACCACGTCACGCCGTATGAGCTGTGGTTCGGTCACTGTGCGGACCTCAGGCTTGCTCGCGTCTGGGGTTCCTTGGCCTGTGTCTGGTATACCGAGGACCAGCAGGGGTCCAAGGTCTCTCCGCGCGGCCGGATGTGTGCCTTCCTCGGTGTCTCCTCGGCACCAAAGCGTGGCGTTTCTGGGATGCGGGTCGCCACCGCATCGTTGAGTCGCGCGACGCGCTGTTTTTTGAGGCACTGCCGTACCGCGACCTGTCTGCCATTCTCACCCAGGCAGCGTCTCAAGTTCCCACCTGTGAGGCCTCCCGTCGGATGGGGGAGTCTACCCCACAGGGTGAGTCCGTCCGGGGTGCCTCCGGGGTGGGACCGTCGCTGGCCACCATTGACCCGGCCATCATTGCTGTCGGGCCTTTAGTCTCTACGCCTGCCCCGCTTGCGCCCGCCACGACTGTCTCGCCTGCGCATGCCGCGCCTGCCTCACCCGCGCCTACCGCGACTACCTCGCCCGCGCCTGCCGCGACTGCCTCGCCCGCACCTGTAGCGCCTGCTTCGTCCGCACCTGCAGCGCCTGCTTCGCCCGCACCTGTAGCGCCTGCTTCGCCCGCACCTGCAGTGCCTGCTTCGCCCGCACCTGAAGCGACTGCTTCGCCTGCCGGGGCTGTACCTGCCGCCTCTTCGCCTGCGGCGCCTGCCTCACCCGCGCCCGCCGCGACTGTCTCGCCCGCGCCTTCCGCGACCGTCTTGTCCGTGCCTGCAGCGCCTGTTTCGCCCGCGCCTGCCGCGCCTGTCTCGCCCACGCATGCAGCGTCTCCAGAGACAACACCTCCCCTCCCTGTGCCAGAACCGTCGGTCAGCTCAGACTCGGGCTACTCCCGTGGACCAGGTGGGCGTCTCCGCCCACTGGCCTCATGAGCACCTTCGACTGCGGTTGCGCCACCCAGACGACGCACGCGCAGCGTGCACAGTGGTGACCCTGGCACAAAGGCTCTCGGCCTAAGTGTCCAAGGCACCTACACGGAGGTGCACCCAGCTTGTCCCATTGGGCACCAGCTGATCGCTGACGAGCACGACGCAATGAGCAGATCGTCGACGTAAACCAGAACAACGACAAAAGTCTGGCCTCGCGGACTGACAAACAGTGTGGGGTCAGCGGTGCTGCGTTGGAACCTGCCACGAAGGAGCCTGCTGATTTCTTGGTTCCAGCACCGAGGGGAATGCTTCAGGCCATAGAGGGCCTTGCGCAGTCGCCAGACTCTCCCAGGGCCATCGTTGAAGCCTGGGGGCTGCACCATGTAGAGCTCCTCACCCTCAAGTGAACCATGGAGAAAAGCGTTGCTCACATCCATCTGATGCAGCTCCCACCCTTGCAAGGCGACCAGGCTCAAGAGTGCCCAGCTAGTGGAGAACCGGCCAACTGGGGCAAAGATCTGGTCGTAATCGACCCCAGGAATCTGGGCAAACCCCTTGGCTGTAAGGCGGGCCTTGTACTTGTCCAAGGACCCGTCGGGCTTCCATTTGCGCCGAAAGACCCACTTGGCGCCGATGGCCTTCCGTCCTGGAGGAAGGTTGACGAGGTCGTACACGTGGTGTTGTTGGATAGCGGCAAGCTCATCGGCGCAGGCAGCGTCCCAGTGTGCGGCCTCAGGAGAGGCTCGTGCCTCGCGCAGAGTGTTTCGATCCTCCGGGCGTGCTGTGGAGCGGACTGAGAGAGCGTGTGCATCTCGAGCCGTAGGTCGGATGCGCACGAGTGCAGCCACGACAGCGTACCGATGCTCATGATGAAGCATGGCGTAGCCCACTGCGGAGCCCGGGTGAAGGTCTGCAATGATGGCCGAGGTGGTCAAGCCGAGGGCCTTGGTGCCAGGATCCCCACTCACGACCATGGGAGTGGAGGAGACACGTGGAGCCACGGGGGGTCGAGGCGCCACGGAGCGCGGTGCGACGGTCTACGCTCTCACCGACGGTCTATGCGCTCACTGACTGGGGCTGCTGGTCCGGAGGGACCAGCGGACGCAACTGGGGCTACCAGCCCGGAGGGACCAGCGGACGCGACTGGGGCTGCTGGCCCGGAGGGACCAGCAGACGCGACTGGGGCGGCCGGCCCTGAGGGACCAGCGAACGGGACTAGGGCTGCTGGCTCGGAGGGACCAGCGGACAAGACTGGCGTTGCCGGCCTGGACAGACCAGTGGACGCGACTCGGGCTGCCAGCCCGGAGGCACCAGCGGACACGACTGGGGTTGATGGCACGGAGGGAGCAGCGGACACGACTGGGGCGAATGAGGTCACGAGGAAACATGTCCTCGAAGAAGAGGACGTCCCGGGACTCAACGATGCAGTGTCGGGAGGGATCCCAGAAGCGCTAGGCCTTGGACTGACGAGAGACACCGAGGAAGGTGCAGGGACGTCCGACGGGGGCGAGCTTGCCACCCTGCTGCAGGGTGGTCAGTCACACAATGGCCACGCAGCGCCAGACACGAGCCAGGCAGAGGTCAGCTCACTGACCGCACCAATGCTGGTACGGCGTGGACTGGCTAGGAAGGGGACCGTGGGGAATGTGGTTCTAGACCCAGGTCTTGTAGGCCATGGCTTCAAAATAGAAGCCATCGGAGAGACCACACATGACGCGCATGGTGCGGACGGCGTTGGCCATGGTACGGTTCCACCGTTCGGAGACACCGTTCTGGGCGGGTGTGTAAGGCGCGGACTTTTCATGGCGGATGTCGTGGGAGGCGAGAAAGGTTGTGACCTCACCCATGTACTCACCACCGCGATCGAAGCGAAAATGGTGGAGAGAGCGGCCACACTCGCGCTCCGCAAGGACAAGCCAGTTTTAGATGGCGTGGGCGACATCGCTCTTCTGCCGAAGGCAGAAGACCTAGCGGTAGCGAGAATAGTCGTCAGTGAGGGTGAGGACATGGCGACCATGCTCGCCGACAGACTCGGTGGGGAGAGGACCCATGACGTCCTAGTGGACAAGGTCGAGAGGTGCGACCGCACGGGAGGAAGACAAGGGGTACGTGGACCGGTGCATCTTCACCTGAGCGCAGTCAATGCACTCAGTGGGGCACGGGAGGGGGAAAGTCTCCGGGTCAAGGCCTTTGGCCGGCTGGGTGCGGAGCATGCTGTGTACGGCGGCAGAATGGACGTGGCAGAGGCGGCGCTGCAAGAGACGAGTGTGCTGAGGAGAAAGTGTACTGGTGACAAACATATGGCATGTGGTGGCCGACAGGGAGGAGACGGAAGGAGAGGAGGAGAGGCGAGGTACATGCCACAGGTTGCCACGGGCGGTGAAGTGCAGTACAACAAGACCAGACGGACGCAACGACACCGTGCCAACACCACGCGAGTGCACAACGTCCATGCTCATGCGGTCAAGGGCAGTGACGGACAGCAGGCTAAGCTCAAGACTAGGGACGAAGAGGACATCGGTCAGAAAGACGTCACCGGAGGGACCACGGAAACGAACGATGCCAACTACACAGACAGGCAACACCTTGCCAGAGCCTGTCCGGACACCGGAGACATCGCCTACAGGATGGAGCATACAAAAGGCCTCACGAGAGGCTGTCATGTGATGCGTGGCCCCGGAGTCGATGGTCCAGGTCACAGTAGGGTCCTGGATCGGGGTCGCTAGATCGCTAACGGTCATATGGCAGCAAGCAAGGGACACGGACGCGGTGGAAGGATGCGCGAACCGAGACTGCCAATCGTCAAGCCAAGCAACATCGTCATGGGAAGGGGTGGCGGAGACCACGAGAGACGACAAGACAGACGAGGAAACGGGGTACGACCGTAGCTTAGTCTCAGTCATGCAGGGCTGGACAGAAGAGCAAGAAGTAATGGAACTCGCACTTCCCTAGAGAGGAGGGCGAGGCAGGCCGGGCTAAAGCGCGATGAACTGCTCCAGCTGACGCTCACAGGAGGAGGACCCGGGAGTGTAGACGCAGTGCAGAGTGACAGCGACGGAGCCCGGGTAGAAGGATGACAGTGCCGGCGCCGACATCTGCGACGCTGGTGGCCGCGGGCCTGGCGAGGCATCCGGAGTGGTGGAGCTGCTAGACGAGGTCGAGGTGTTAGAGCCGGCGACAGCTACGGCGGCAGAGGCGAGACGTCGCTCGCGCTGGCGACGCATGGTGGCGATGACGAGAACCTCGTTCGTTGGTAGAGGGCACGTGTACCACCCATGCCCGGGCTGGCCGCAGTTGTGGCAGACCGAGCTGCCATCGCTGGACCCGGTCGACGGCTGCTGCTGCTGCTGACCCTTGCCTTTCTTGTTCCGACGCTTCTTCTTCCCCCATGATGATGAGGTAGATGCGGCGAGGGAGGCGACGGCCATGGAGGCGACGGCAGGGGCGGCGTTGGCAGGGGAGGTGACGGCCTCCGTGAGCCGGAGTCGGGACTCCAGACGAGCTTCCTCAATCCGGAGGAAGAGCTCGTATGCCCAGGGCATGAGGGTGCCCTGGGTCGCCATGGTGGAGAGAACGTCGTGAGGGTAGTGGACAAAGACGTCCGCGTATGAGTCGGTGGCACCGCGCTTGATGGTGAGGAGGGCGGTCAGAGGGGGTGGGGCAGACTTGTCGAGGCAACGAAGGATGTCCGTCGCCCGCTGCCAGTAGGAGGTGACCGTCTCGGTCTCCCCCATGTGCAGGGAGTTGAACTCCCGCAGCACGCGGCTGGTCTCAACCTTGCTGGATAGGCGATGGGGACGAGTGAGGACGTGCCACGCGGCTGCAGGGTCTAGGGTGGCGCCAGTGGTGAAGTTGCCTAAGAAGGGCTCGAGGGCGAGGCGGGAAGCCGGAGGTGCGACAGGAACAAAAGCACGGACGGCACGACCAGCGTCATATAACTGGTCGGCCAGGGTGGCATCGTACAGAAGGGTGTAGTATACCCACAGGCCCTCACCATACGCCCAGATCTGGAAGCTGAGCTCCCAGCTTTGGAACTACTCGCCGGCCTGAAGCGGCGGTGGCGGCGTATCAATGTCCTTTTGCCTGCGGCCGGCACCCAGAGTGGGGCCAAGGACGGAGGTCACTGTCTGCTGTTGGCGCTGAGTCTGTTGCTGCGCCATGTAGTGCGAGGCATTAGACACAGCTAGGCTTGCGTGCCTTGGAGGGGTGAAGGATGGCAGCGCAATGGGGGCAGTCTGGGAGACAAACGGCTGCGGTGCCGCAAGCTGCTCCGTCTGGGCGGTGAGTTGTTGCTGAAGAGCAGCGAGGGTGTCAGGGCTGTCGCCAATGATGCCAGAGGGCTACTGCCACTACTGTTGCTACTGCTACTACTCTTGGTGCTGCTGCTCCTCCTGTTGCTCCTGCTGCTCGTGCAATTCCTATTGTTGTTGCTGTTGCTGCTGGTGCTGCTGCTACTGCTGTTGCTGCTCCTGCTGGTGCTACTGCTATTGCTGCTGTTGTTGCTGCAACTGCTGCCGTTGCTCCTACTGCTGCTGCAGGCGCTGCAAGAAAGGGGGGTTGGGGGTCCCCCCAATAGAGGAGGACCCCTCCCCAGTGGAGCTACCAACCATTGTGGTGCCGTTTCTTTTTTGTGGTGCTGACGTCAGTAGTGACGTCTGCTGAGGGCGGTGGACATCCTATCCAACCTTAGGTTTCCTTCCCCCTTCCCTTGCCCCTTTTTTTTGTTTGTTTTATTTGTGAGTTGATGACGTCAGCAGTGACGTCAGCAGCAGAATGCTGACGTCAACAGTTACGGTTGTTGGGGCCGCTGCTGCAGCTGCTGTTGTTACTGCTGCTACTATTGCTGCAGCTGCGGCTACTGCTGTTGCCGCTGTTGGTGCTGCTGCTGTTGGTGCTACGGTTGGTGCTGCTGCTGCTGCTGCTGTTGCAGCTGCTGCTGTTGTTGCTCTTGCGGCTGCTGCTGCTGCGGCTGCTGCTGTAGCTACTGCAGCTGCACTTACAGCAGTAGCAACAACTACAACAGCAACAGCTGCTGCTGTGGGCTGCTGCGGCTGTTGTAGCGGCTACAACAGCAAAGGCAGCTGCTGCAGCCGCGGCAGCAAAGATTCTGGGATGGGGGATTTTTATTCTTGCATTTTTTCTCTCCTTTCTCGTCTGTCATAGTGGGCAGCTGCCCGCTGCTAGCTGCGAGCAGCGGGCTACTGCTCGCTGCTCCCTTGCTACGGGTAGCGAGCAGCAACAGCAGCCGCTGCTGGCAGCTGCTTGCTGCAGCCGCCGTTGCAGCTAGCTGCTGCTGCGGCTCGCTACTGTGGCTGCTCCAACCTGCTGCTGCTGCTGCACGCTGCTATAGATGCTGCTTGCTATTGCTACTACTCGCTGTTGCTGCGGGCTGATGCTACTGCGAGCTGCTGCTGAGGGCTGCTGCTTCTGCGAGTTGCTGCTGCGGGCTGCTGCTGCTGCAGGCTGCTCCAAGTTTCTACTTCCGCCTGCTGCTCCTCCTACACGCAGCTGCTGTTGGCTGCTGCTGCCACTGCTCGCTGCCATTGCCTGCGGCTGCCGCTGCTGCAGACTGCTGCTAATGCGTGCTGGTGCCAGTGACTGCACCTGGGTGACGTTGCAGCGTGCGTCGTTGCCCGTATGTGTTGGACGCAGCCTGTCGCTCACCTCCTTGCGTCACGCGTGGGGGTCAGTGCTGCCAAAAATTTCGGCAGCATTTACCCTGGCCTAGTGGCTTTGGGAAAAAATCTGACGCCGCCACCAGGCAGGTCAATGCTGCCGGAAAAGATCCGACAGCATTTCCCTTGCACTGGCGCGTATGGGGGGTCCGTCGACGTTGTTTGGCACTTGTACGCCAGTCTTCTGCTGCTGCTGCTACGCTCTGGCTTTGATACCAAGCTAGAAAACCTAGGCAGCAGGTTGGGCCAGCATGCGTTGTTGATGCAGCATGCGGGCTTCCACGCTCGTTGCTTAAGTCTGCTGCCCCCTCAGTCTGCTGCTCTAGA
This sequence comes from Penium margaritaceum, assembly GCA_023375785.1. Lineage (NCBI taxonomy): Eukaryota > Viridiplantae > Streptophyta > Zygnematophyceae > Desmidiales > Peniaceae > Penium > Penium margaritaceum. The sequence goes on from SZWC01001940.1 coordinate 34,005, forward strand.
GACTAAGTCTGGAAGCTCTGGGTTTGTTACTCAGAAACGTGCGCGCCAGTGTGAGCGCCAGAAAGCAGCTGAAAACTGAAATTGACTGATTAGGGATGAAGAATGAGCAACAATGGGAGACCCCTCCAAGTTCTAGCTCCCCCCCACTAGTGTAAAACTTGTTACTCAGTTAACCAGCCAATCAGAAAATAGTCTAGGACCTATTTTCTGGCAGGCATGGTTTTCTCGGTGAGCCCTGCCAGACGCCCGACAACCCAAAACCCGGGCGTCGTCCGTTTTGCCTGAAAACTGGACCATACCATAATACTGATGCTACAAACTTAGTCGTGCAGTCAGAATCGGCTAGAAAAAAAACAGTAAAGAGTTATGGCTGCCCAAACCCAGGCAGTGCGTACCATAGTCAATGATGCCAAACAGGGCCATACAGCAAGAGCCATGGACCCTAGGCGCCGCATGATGCTGCAGATGCAATGCCACAGCCAGACAAAGTGTTAGGTGCATGCAGACAGCATTTTCAGTGGTAGTGACCACCGGCGACCCGACCACCGAGGAGGCCTGCCGATGGAGCTGAGCGCATCGCCAGAGGGAGGAGAATCCAGCGACGGGTAAGTGGGCCTCAGCGTGCGTCGGCTCCACCGAGCGACACTCCAGCGGTGTCAAGTTTCACCGTCAGTCATCTGCACGCCAATGTACACAAGCCGGGAGGACACAATAGAGTGCAATGAGAGATGCACGAAAACCAACAGAGAGAGATAACGATTGACAAGCACACAGCATAAACAACTGTTCCGAAGCATGGCGGGTGACACACATGATAGTTCCCATTTGTCTTACAACCGGCCCAAATCCACTTTTGCCTGTAACTCGGCGTGCAAGTGTGCGAATGCAACATCGTCTACATCTAGAGATGCGAGATGTTGAGCCGGACATTGCGACTGGTCACGTGAACAAGTTTGGCATCGATCAGTTGACATACAATGCAAAACATGCAAATCAACCTAGAGAGCTAGTTTAGCGAGAAAACTCTACTGTCTGCAAAAAAACCGCAAATGACATCGAAAAGCACCCATGATGTCATAGTAGCTGTCTAGCAGATGCTGGTGCATGGAGCCACCACTCATCTTTGCTTTTGTGCGAGTTGCCTCCGCATGAGGTATCATATCGACGTGCTCTCCAGTACCGCTCCTCCACACCACCAGCACATGGTATACGGGTAATCACCATGGTCGTCGCTCGTGACTCGTGTGCTACAATGAGTCTAGGACATGGAGGCCCATGTTGGAAGAGACACAAGCTCTTGTGGTGAGCGGGAGAAATGCAGTGCCAAGATTTGGCTAAGTCTGGAACGAAATAAGTTAAGAATGAAGGAGAAGTACAATGAGCCATGCTAAGGGCTTATGTGCTGGGGACTGGTGGCTAGCCCACCAGACCCCGTCATCCCCGTCGCACCAAAAGGCAGGAACAGGGAATATGCATGTCATAGATCATGAAAACAACAATGGATGTCTCCCGAGGTACCGAAACAGTCAACCGTGTGCCCGGGTCTCGACCGGCGGGAAAATATGCGAAGTACCCCAAACGTATCCAAACTCTACGGTGATACACTAGCATCACCGACTATCTAGGCGAGACAAGTTTAGGCCTCCCGAGACGCCAGAACATGTAACCAGGCGTCCGAGTCTCGGCCACATGCAAATTACACTCGTATGACAAGGGGCCAACAAGACTAGATTAATCAGTGCTGGGTCTCCCGAGGTACCGGTACAGACCACGAGGTACCCGGGTCTCGACCATGAATGAGAATATCACCTGTGAGAGACTATGTGGTAACTCCTATGGGGTCTCCCGGTGCACTGGCACAAACCACCAAGTGCCCGGGTCTCGACCACCGAGAAAACTCTATTAGACACATATGGGTAAACTGAGCTGCTAGAATGCACCATACATGTCACAGAAGGACTAATGTAGCCACTGGAGAACCATCACCTCAATCTAGGAGGCTCTCCCTAAACAAGGCTACACAACAGCTCAAAGCCCATACACCAACAACGTGGAAGCCATACAAACCAACACTCCCCCTGGCTGACACAAGCATCAGGTTGAGCTGAAGGATGTCGCAAGGCTGTCTGACGTGTTGCCACTGCTCACTGCATCAGGATCCCCATCCTGTGAGGTGTTGTCTGAGGGTGCTATGGAACTGGACTCGGAACCATCTGGGCTGTATCCGCTACAACCCACAGCAAGTATCTCGGCTAACGTATCCTCTATTCCACGCCACCACCCCTTTGTATCCCTCAGCTCACACTCTCTAGACATCTGGATGTAATCGCTCCTCCCCATGTCCCCAATGAAGGTGTAACCTGGAGCATCCTCCAGGTGGAGGGATATCGTCGGACGATATCGCTCGAACGGTAGCGACGTACGTCTCCTGCGTATTGATCTGGGAATGAATCTCACCCGCCTGAGCTCGGCATCTCAGACAGGAATGACTAGGTAATGCCGACCTGGTGAAGGGCAATAACTCTGCAGTCACTACCATAGGTGGGCAAGTCTCCGACGCCCCCTCCCCAAGATGTCTCTAGCAACAGCTGCACGATTACTGCCCAATGAAGGAGAAACCAACACGGCTGATGCGGCTGATGCAACTGAGGCTGTCGATGTGGCTGCTGCTGACGACATAGCTGATGCTGTCGATGCAGGTGATGCTGACATTGGAGATGATGTTGCCGATGCACATGATGTTACAGATGTTGTCGGTGTTGCCAATGCTGCTGATGTACGAGATGTTGCCGGTGAAGCTGGTGGTGCTGATGTAGCCGGTCCTGATGATGCAGCTGGTGCTGCTGATGAAGCTGGCGCTATTGATGTAGGAGATGGAACTGATGTTAGAGGTGATGTAGATGATGTCGATATAGTAGATGTAGCTAATGCCCCAGCAGGTGATGCTGCAGAGGATGTAGGTGCTCTCGCTGAGGGAGAAGATGGAGCTGATGCAGCATCTGGAGCAGATGATGATCCTGAAGGTGCCGACACCGCCCATGTAGAGGATCCTGATGAAGACATCAACCCCAGTGAAGTTGGTGCACCTGGTGGAGACGATGTGGTCAGTGCAACTAGCGTGGCTAGCAGGGCTGGTGTGGAAGATGAACGCGCGGTAGAGGCACAAAACACAACTGGTGCAGCCGGTACTAACGATGTAGTAGATGCACCTATTACAAACGTTGTCGTAGTACCTACTGCTACCAAAGGCGTTGATGCAGCTAGTGGGGTCAATGTAGCGGATGAGACTAACATTGAGGATGAAGCCGAGAATCGCAATGACCCTGATGCTCCGAAGGTTGCGGACGCTATAGATGACCTCGGTGCTGGCAGTGCAACAGATGCAGCAGATGGGGCAGCTGATACAAGAGGTGCAGCTATCTGAGCCGATCCAACTGGTACTGTAAGCAAAGCAGGTGCTGCAAGAGAGGGTAATGTCGATGAAGTTGTGGATGCAGCAGATGACACCGATGCTGCGGCTGCTAGTGAAGAAGCAAATGGAGCAGGTGGTGCTGCTGGTGCAGCTGTCACATTCGATGCAAATGGTATTGTAAGCAAAACAGGTGTTGCATGAGAGGCTGATGCCGATGAAGCTGTGGATGCAGCAGATGATGCCGATGCTGCGGCTGCTGGTGAAGAAGCAGATGGAGCAGGTGGTGCTGCTGGTGTAGCTGTCACAATCAATGCAAATGGTACTATAAGAGAAGCATGTGCTACAGGAGAGGCTGATGCCGATGAAGCTGTGGGTGTGTCTGATGCTGCTGCTAGTACTAAAGCTGTAGAAGCTGCAGAGGACACTGCTGCTGGTGATGCAGCAGGCGGGGCAGCTGGTGCAGCAAATGCAGCTGTACTAGTTGATGAAGCTGGTACTATAGATGATGCAGAAGGCGTGGATGTAGACTGTGTGGATGTGTCGGATGCTGCTAATGCTGTTAATGCTATAAAAGCTCCACAGGACACTGCTGGTGGTGATGCAATAGGTGCTCCTGCTCCATCCTGTGTGCTCACTGGCGTAGTCGATGTCGAAGCAGACGGATGCACACACCCCCCCTCAACCGGCGCAACAACAGAAGCCGGTGGAGATGAAGACGTGCCAGAGACAAGACGAACATGATGCACTAGACGACGTCGCCGTCACCGAGCAGGAGGCGGACAGGGAGGGGGCATGACACCAATGGAACGTAGGATGGAGAGAATAGCCTCGGACTGGGAAGAAAGGTCCAGTGCAGCTGGGGAACATGAAGAATAAACCTGGAGAGAGAAGAGGTGGTCTGTGACCTTCTGTATCATATGTCGCAGACTCTGGAGCTCGGTGTACAGGATCACAAGAGCGCCGGTGTGGGGATAGGAGGAATGAGGTAGGTCCGTCTGCTGTGGAGTGTGAGGGGACTGACGAGGCTGGAGCCAGGGTGGATGCCACCCACTAGGGCGCATGTCACACTGGCGCCAACCGTGGCCTCCATCGCCACAGAAGTGGCAAGCAAACCCATGAAGAGATGGATCCTGCCAAGGAAGAAGATGACCAATCCTATGAGAGTCATGGTGGTGAGGATGGAGAATGTCGTGTCCCAGCGGTGTAGAGGCCGACCTCGGGGTGGACTGGAGAGCAGCATCACTGAACGGTGCTGCTGGCAGCCACACATCAATCCCTGAAGGTGGAGGGTGACGCGGATGAGCACGGAGAGCGTCCTATCGTGGTGGTGAAGAGAAGGACCACGGAGAAGGCTGGCTAGTGGGTGAAGCTGGGCCGGTCACCAAGCCGTCAGGCTGATGGCACGCGGAAGCATGTAGAGAGCCGGCTCCGGTCGGAATAGAAGCCGCCCACAGAGGAAGTTGGACATGGTACCCAGGAGAGGGTGGTGCCAAGTGTCGGGTCAGTGTGCCAGTAGGCTGGTGACATTGCGCGGCGAAGGGAACGCTCTCTCCTGGCGGTGTAGAAACCAACCACAGGAGTGACGGACCAGCACCACCATGAGGTGGTGGTGTCGGTGGTAGAAGCACTGCTCCTGGAGGCAGCTGGTGAGGAGAGGGAGTGTAAGGTACATTGGCTCCAGGCAGTGTAGATGCAAGCAACAGGAGCACATGGCCCGGGAAATCACGTGGAGGTGACCCCGGCTGCGGCCTCAGTGGGTATGAGGGTCGCAGAGGAAGATGGTGAGAGTGAAGAACATTCTCACTAGGCAAAGTAGAAGTCGCGTGTGTGAGGTAGGGGCCATGAGTTGGCCCCGGCCAAGGGAAAATCGTGCCGAAAGGGACGGTAAGATGTGATGGGGTGAGAGAGAGTACGTAAAAGAGGATGGAGAGGAGCTATCACTGTCCCTAGGTCGTGAAGAGGTTCAAGTATCTCGGGTTGAAAACTTGAAACGATGCCTGTAATGCACGTCAGGCGTGCGTGGGTTAAAAGAGATCTCAAAGTATCTTCTTTTCTTTTCTCAGAACAAGAACAACAATTCTTTGTGTTGTAAACAAAGGGTACAAAATTCTCTGCCTACGTGATTGTTCTCTAGAATGTTTTCTCGACTTCCCCCCCCCCTTGTATTTTCTCGAGTTCCCTGGGTACACCGGGTTACTCGCCTGATCCTTGTTTGGTTTGTCATCTCTCCCCAATTCCAGTCCGGGAGGTTTGATAGGGGAGCACCACCCGCAGCGAGGTGGTGGGTAAGCCTAAGGTTTGGCGAGTTTTGTCGACAACCTCGAAGTGAGGTTGTCGGCGACAACAAGGTGCAGACAAGGAGTGGGAAGACGATGGTCGAGAGAGAGAGGCAGAGCAACGGCTACGCTGACGTCAGCAAGAGGCAGGCTGCAAGCGAGAGTCAGCGTGAGAGCGGGCGAGGGTCAGCAGAGAGAAACCAGCGAGCAAGAGGGAGAAAATTAGCTAAGAGTGAGAGATTCCTTAACATGCTACTGAAGCTATGCCACTCGGCTTGTGATGCCGCTGCTGCCTCTACTGCGCAATGCTGCAGTTGCTGCTGCGGTGGTTGCCGCACGTGTGTAGCGTGCATGCTGCTGCGGCTACAAATTGCTTGAGTATGCGCACGTTGTTGCTGTTGCGCGCTACTGCCTCGCACATCCGTTGCTACGGCCACTGCTATCTCAAAGCAGCTGCTGCAGGCTACTTGTGCCCGTTGCAATCACGCACGCGGGTGTAAGCGCGTCTTCAAGGAATGCACGCAAGCTGCTTGCACACTGCTCGCATGCTGCTAGCACACTGCTTACAATGCTGCTTGTGCAGGCTGCTTGCACGTTGCTTGCACGCTGCTTGCACGTCGCTTGTGCCGTCTGCTTGCACGCTTCTTGCACACTGCTTGTATGCTGCTTGCACACAGCTTGCTCGCTGTTTGTGCCGGCTGCTCGCACGCTGCTAGCACACGGGCAACCGTGTTCACTGAAAAAACACACGGCACAACCAAAGAAAATAAGTGGGGTCTCTCCTGTCGGAGGGTGCTGTTTGCTTCTGCCGCCTAAGCAAGAGTCGCGGCAGCACTCGGGTGTCTTGCTATTGGCTCTAACCTAAAACCTGATTGGATGACGTCCTTGATGCGATTGTAGGTGCGTCTGCTACTGTCCCAAGCACGTTTGTTGCTTCTTTCACTCTTATGCCAGCGTGGCGCCACGTGGCGCACCTCAACTGCGGTTCCAGTCTGTTCTGTTGTTCTGCTGCTCACACGGCCCCCCTTGTGCTCTAATACCATGCTAAAATGAGTCTAGGGCATGCAAGCCCATGTTGGAAGAGACATGAGCGCTGGTGGTGAGCGAGAGAAATGCAGTGCCAAGATTTGGCTAAGTCTGGAACGAAATAAGTTAAGAATGAAGGAGAAGTACAATGAGCCTTACTAAGGGCTTATGTACTGGGGACTGGTGGATAGCCCGCCAGGCCCCATCATCCCTGTTGCACCAAAAGGCACGAATGGGGAGTATGCATGTCATAGATCATGAAAACAACAATGGAGGTCTCCCAAGGCACCGGAACAATCTGAGAAGATTCCAGGAAGCTTCCTAGCCTTTCTGCTTGCTAGCCTGACAGCACGGGTCTGGCTGGTTGACACACAGGTCATGCAAGCGACAGCAAGGGTAGGGAGAGACACGTGCACTTGTATCTCAAGCTTCAACTGAAGTAAATGCAGAGAGAAATAACAAATGACAGGTCCACAGCATAAATAGCCGCCGTGGCTCACGGCGGGTGGTGCACACGGCGGTGCCTGTCAAACCTGAACCGGCCCAAAACCACTGTTTTGGCCATAATTCTGCGCACAAGCGTCCAAACGGAGCGCCGTCTGATCCTACGGATGCACGACGAAAAGACAGACACAACGACTGGTCACACGCCTACGTCCGGGAACAGTCGGAGAGTGTAAGAAAACAAACATGTAAATCAGCCTGGCAGGGCTGTCCACCGTGAAAATCCTGAAGACCTCCAAACGTAGTCCGTGGGCTGTGGGAGCCCTCTGGTACACTGGGTAGGCTGCCAGGCTGCCTCCAGCGGGTGGAGCATCACCTCAGGGAACTCTGTCTCCAGCTGGGTCCGCCTCAAGGATCTGCACGAGCATGGACACGGCCGAGTGGTCACAACCAACTGTACAACTGTGTATGACTGACAACATCACAACACTCCCCCATGACCCGATGGTACGCATGTCCATACACGTGCAGAACGCGTGCCGGTGCAACACAGAGTGCTCAACAGGGACCCGGACAATCACCCACTCTCGGACAGGGGTCGCAATCCGACGGAACGAACAGCCCCGAGGAACTTCCCACGTGCCAGTGCCTTGGTCAGGAAGTCAGCGCGCTGCAAGTCTGTGCCCACCCAGACGATGGAGATCAACTGCCGCTCCACCAGATCGCGCACGAAATGATACTCGACAGAGATGTGCTTCGTGCGTGCGTGGAACACACCAGAGTTCTCAGCGATCGCGAGAGCACTCTGGTTGTCGCATCGGAGGATGATGGTAGGCACGGACTGACCCAAGCACTGGAACAACCGCTGCAGCCACACCGCCTCAGCGGCGCCAGCGCCCAGAGCAACATACTCAGCCTTTGAGGAGCTGCGAGCAATGCACCCCTGCTTGCCGCTGCGCCAAGACACAACGGTGCCACCAAGCAGGAACACGTAACCCGTGCGCCTGCGTCCATCAGGACTCCATGCCCAGTCACTGTCGGTGTAGCCATCTACCACAACCGAGCACTGTCTCCGAAAGCAGAGACCGTGATACGGTGTGGAGACCACGTACCGGACGACTCGCAAAGCTGCGTGCAGAGCGCGAGCCCGAGGGGACTGACTGAACTGTGCGAGTAGGTTGACAGTGAACGCAATGTCGGGACGCGTGGTCGTGGCCAAGTACATCAGTGAGCCAATGATGCGCAAGTACAGGGTCACGTCCACAGTCTCGCCCAGATCGGCTGGGTCTGTCACCTTCAGGGCGTCCTGCCCGTCGGGAGTGATGGGTGACGAGGCGGCGGGAACAGCGCCAAGGAGGTCAGCAAACCGCTCCCCCACAACCCGTGCATATCGTGCCTGATGGAGGAGGAGTGTCCTTCGACGACGATCACGCACAATCTCCATCCCGAGGAAAACAGCCGCTGGACCAAGGTCCTTCATCCTGTCTCCAGACACGGCTGCCATCCAGCGTGTCAATGACCTGTTGCACGCCGCCTATAAGATGAAGGACCGCGGACAACGACACGCCCAGACATCGCATTCGTCGTCAACCTCCTAGCCCAGTTCTCTCAGGAGCCGCATCACCTCCACTAAGAGGACGAGATCCGAGTACTGCGCTATGTCGTCTCGACTCCACGGCGAGGTCTCATGTTCCGTCGTCAGCCGTCTGTTGTCGCGGTGGGCTACAGCGATAGTGATTGGGCAGGCAGTCCAGACGGTAAGAGCCGCACAGGCTGGATCTTTCCGATTGGCGGCACAGCTGTGTCTTGGCGTACTGGCAAGCAGGGGTGCATTGCACGCAGCAATGCTAAGGCTAAGTACGTTGCTCTTGGCTCAGGCGCGTTTGAGAGTGTGTGGTTGCGTCGTCTGTTGTCCGAGTTGCGTCAGATCGTCGCATCCATCACGTTGCACTGTGACAATGAGAGTGCCATGGCCATCGCCGACAATGACGGCGTGCATCACACACGCACAAAGCACATCAACGTTCAGTATCACTATGTACGTTCGTTGTTGCATGACGGCAACATCAGCATCGTGTGGGTTGAGACAGCACGGCAGTTGGCTGACTTCTTGACCAAGGCACTGAAGTGCGACTCGTTCAAGAAGGCAGAGAGTTGAGTCGGCATGCGTCCGTGAGTGACTCTCTTTGTCCTTGCTTGCGTTTCTGCTTGGCCTAAGGGAGTTTTGTCGTTGACTGTGTGTCTCTGCCCGCACATGTGCACTACGCCTGTGAGGCATAAGGGAGTGTTGGTTTTCATGCATCTCTCATTGTACTCTATTGTGTCCTCCCAGCTTGTGTACATCGGCGTGCACATGACTGACGGTGAGACTTGACGCCACTGGAGTGTCGCTCGGTGGAGCCGGCGCACGCTGAGGCCCACTCACCTGTCGCTGGAGCCTCCTCCCTGTGGCGATGCGCTCAGCTCCATTGGCAGGCCTCCTCGGTGGTCGGGCCGCCGGCGGTTACTACCACTACAGATGTTGTCTGCATGCACCTAGCGCTTTGTTTGGCTGTGGCATTGCATCTGCAGCATCATGCGGTACCTAGGGTCCATGTCTCTTGCTGTATGGCCTTGTTTGGCATCGTTGACTGTCGTAAGCATTGCCTGGGTTCGGGCAGCCATAACTCTTTACGGCTAGTTTTCTAGCTTATTCTGACCGCACGACTGCGTTTGCAGCGGCGGTATTATGGTATGGTCCAGTTTTTCAGGCAAAACAGACGACAACCGGGTTTTGGGGTGTCGGGCATCTGGCAAGGCTCACCGAGAAAACCCTGCCTGCCGGAAAATAGGTCGTAGACTATTTCCTAATTGACTGGTTAGCTGAGTAACAAGTTCTACACTAGTGGGGGGGAGCTAGAACTTGGAGGGGTCTCCCATTGTTGCTCATTCTTCATTCCTAATCGGTCACTTTCAGTCTTCAGTTGCTTTCTGGCGCTAACACTGGCACACACGTTTCTGAGTAACAAACCCTGAGCTTCCAGACTTATCCCCCGGAGCAACAGACTGAGGGGACAAGAGCAACGAGCGTGGAAGCCAGCGCGCCGCATCAACAACGCATGCTGCACCAACCCGCTGCCTACGTTTTCTTGCTCTCTCTACAGATATATTCAATTTGAGCTCTTCAACCCTCTGTGCCTGTCCCTACCTATACCCTGGCAGGTTCATGCATGACTTGTGACTTTCACCACAACGCTGACACCTAGTTAAGTGGCAAGCGATTAGGAAGGTTCCACAAAGTTTCTCAATGTTGAAGCGATGGCACATGCAATTCTTGCTGATTTTCCGACCTGATATTTGAAGCCACGTGGGGATGTTTTTTTTGGGGGGGGGGGGGGGGGGGGG
>SZWC01001940.1:59973-75226 GCA_023375785.1 Penium margaritaceum
ACAGGAGAAGTCTTCAAACACTCCTGTCTCCAGTAGCCTGTCCTCTAGCCACTGCCCAGTGAGATGCTGCTGCTGCTGCTCCTCCTCCGTCTCCCCCTCCTGCTGCTGCTGCTGATGCTGCTGCTCCTGCAGCTGCCGCCGCCGCCGCCGCCGCTGCTGCTGCTGCTGCTGCTGCTGCCGACGATGTATGTCCTCCTGCGCTTGCTGAGCCAGCTGCGACTGCGGAGCTGCCGGATGCGCCAGGTTTTGCTGCTGCTGCTGCTGCTGCTGCTGCTCCTGCTGCTGCTGCTCCTGCTGCTGCTGCTCCTGCTGCTGCTGCTGCTGCTGCTGCTGCTGCGGGAACCCCTCATGCTGCTGATCCCCAAGCAGCCACCGCGTTTGACCCGGCAGACCACATCCCTTCGCATCCCGAGGGAGGTGTGGGCCCGCGTTTGCGGCTGCTGCCGAGGAACCCCTCACTATCCCTCCTGCTGCGCCTGCCGGCAACACCAAGCAACCGCAGGTTCGCGCTCTTCCCGACCACAGCACCGCAGCATGTGCGCTTCCTGCTGCCGGCGGAAGCAAGCCAGAAGAACACGAGATCGTTGTGGCGCAGTCGGCAGTCGACGGAGGAGCAGCAGACGAAGCACGAGTAGGATCAGCAGCGTCAGCAGAGGAGGCGACAGAAGCAAGAGCAGAAGGAGCAGGAGCAGCGACAGGGGCACGACCATCAGAAGAAGCACGAGTAGAATCAGCAGCGTCAGCAGAGGAGGTGACAGAAGCAAGAGTAGAAGGAGCAGGAGCAGCAACAGGGGCACGAAAAGCAGAAGAAGTAGAGGGTGCCGACGCCACCGCGTCCCACATGTGCCGACGCGCGACCCTCTGCAAGCGAGACAGCACTATCATCGCGCGAGCGGCGGTCGACGTCGTCAGCAGAGCAACGAACAAGATGTCGAAATGGCGGTACACGACTTGGGCCAATAAAAGGCCCGTATTCCGACATGAAGTAGAGGAAGGGTGCGCTTAAACTTGCACTTCGCGCGGAAAAGAATTGTGCTAATCGCCCGCGCGAAGTTGCCTTAACCTCTTCGACGCATGGCTTTAGAGAAATGGTGTAAACTATGCCGTCGCACCATTGCTGCGATAGGGCGGTTTTGCGCGACGCCTTAGCCGACACGGTTTTAGTCGTGCGATGCCCCGGCAGTCAGATTAGTTCTTCACGAAGTAGCGTTCTACATTAAGAACTTGAACCGCCAGTAAGGATTCGCGTTCTTGTTCAACAGGTTGACCGCAACCAGATTTATCCAAATCGAAGAGATTTGCTAAGGTCCTCTGCGCAACGCCACTTGTCTATTGGTGTTTTCGTTAGACGGAGAGAGGGTACAGAATTGTCGAATATTGGTTCCCCCCCTTTACATGTCCGAAAATGTTTTTATGAAGGAGGATCTTGTCCGTAGAAACGGAAATTTAAAGATGCACACGAACAGTTGTGTGGAAGGTTTTCAACAGACAATGAACTCTTTCATCCAATGCAACGCAGAACCATGTTCTTGGAAGCTTTTTCTAGTCCATCGTAAAATCATCTCTGGCATGTCGTTTTCTCTCGCACTTTTCACAACCGAATGGCAAAAAAAGGGTTTCGCACGCGGTAAACTAGTGCAATCATCGCGAAATCTTCTTTAACTAAGAAGGCACGAAACATGTATTTGTCAGTCAACGGCATCAGGCAAAAATACCTGGAGTTGGAGGTATCCTGTGAAATTATCTCAACATGTACCCGTTTCATGAACGAATTTGGAAGGTTACACACTGAGCGATGAACGTGAGGAGACTCACCAGATTGCTAAGCGCTCCAAGTCAAGTAGGGTGACGTAGCATTCCCCGGTTGCGATATGGGACAATTTTGAAGTTTTCAGCAGGTAAAAGTACCCACAAAACCTAGTATCGCATTGCTCTAGAAAGCTTTCGCGATCATGGAATGGACCATTTAAGTAGGTTGTAGCAATGTAGTTGTTTATGTTGAAAGAAACAAAGTTGTAACAAGCAAACACTTGTGGTCCCATGCCAATGAACAACAAGAGGATGCAAAATCCGCCAAATAGGTCAGGGTTCTACGAGTCGCAGAGCTACGCCTGGAGGAGCGTTGGATGACGTGTCGCTTGTCCATTCATCGAAGAAAGATCGCATCAGAGTTATGATGCAGGATGGTGGCTGAGAAATACGATGGTAAGCTTGAGAAAACAGGAGCAAAACCTCTCCTGTCTACCCAACATGTCAGATGTAAACCTTGCCATGGAAGGAAAGTACTTTGTTGGCATATCGGACGTTTTTACGTCCAACAAACCAATGTCAGAGCAAAAATAGGTCCAAAAACTAAAGTCGCATGTATTTCTTACATGAAACTCCTTAACGCATACCGAAATGTGCTAGGGATGCTACAAAGCCGATGTTCCCTCAATCTCATACTTTTCATCAAGGATGAACTGCTTCGCGATGCTATGTTTTGGAGTCGCCATGCTGTGCCATGTCATTTATTGCCATTGGCCGTGGACGCCCTTTTGCGGCTAACACGATGCACCTCCGGGCGGCGATAAGTCAAAGCAGAAATGATCTCTAAAACACTCCCTCCGTAAACATACAAAGTTAAGCAAACCCAAAGTTATAGTTACGATTCAAGGATTTTACTAAACGTCGGGCATCTATGGTAGTGGATGGCGGTTTCATTTTCATGAAATCGTTCTAGTGGACATAGCATAGTGCACCATGGCAGTGAACAAACCCAACTCCTCGATTTGTTTCCCTTCGAACAAATAATTGATTAGATAAGTAGATGAGCAGATAGATAAGAAGATAAGTAGGCTTTTTACAAAGCATCCTGAACCCAAGCCTCAAATTCTCATGTATCCCACATGTCAAAATCAATCCTCTCGGACAATCGTAGCGTGATAGTTTTTTTTCACTTTCATGCGATTGTGTTGGATGCGCGCTCACGTGTCTTGTGCGTAGAATCCTACGACATGTGCGGTATTTTGTATCTTCCTACACACTAACATGATGGACATTATACATTATCGAGCAGCATCATCATGCTCTTGTTTGCCACATACAAGACATCATGTGAGGATTACTACAATAAGGATCTATCATCTCTCATACCTTGGATATTCTCTTATTGCGATGGACCATCACTACATGCACAATTGTGTGTTTTGAGGACATGATTAGCTGTTGAAGGCCCGACGTGGAAACCCATGACACTTGTACAACATGTCTCAAATGATAATGTGCATGTGGCATTGCATTATGGCACACTTTACCATGAGCACTACATTCCGAGACAAGTAGTCGGCAGTTGGGAGCTATTTGTATAGCTATAATGATTCTTCCATAAAATGACAAGGAGCGACAACTCCTTGTTCATCCTAGGGACAACATATGGTGTACAAGGCTATAATAGTAGACCGCATGCTTTGAGAAGTTGTCAATGCACTACTATTTTTGTCGCCGCCTGTCTAACATCAACCTTGACATGGTGATCGACCATTCGCCTCTTAGAAGGAGCTTCAAGACTATCCCCAATTTTGTAAACAACGACTGAGCCATTCATGGACCACTCATTCTTTCCATCATCAGTTGCGGTCGTTGACTTGTACACATGATTCGACATCAATAGTTCTTGAAAAACCTATTCATCGTTTGCAAATCTGAATTGTGTTTCACCTTGTCAATTGTTGCTGAAAACGTTTTGTTTGTGACGCTCGGATGTCCATGGACTCACTACGTTGTGAAATCCATCATCCTGTTGGATAATACATCCTTACAGGTTCATCATTTGCATAGGCATACAGTTTGATACATTTTTTGTTGAACTCCACATCAATTACAACATTTTGGCTCAGGTAAGAATGAGCTAACATACAAAAGCGAACGTTTCAACTTGCATCATGAGTCCACAAGATGAGCAATCGAGTTGTGCTTTGGAGATTTACTTGACCGCGGTAGGTACGTTTCACCTACAATGGCAAAAAATTTCTATGTTGGCCGTACCTGGATGCACACACATCTAAATGCAACATCGTATGATGTTATTAATGCAGAATTTTGTGCCGAACATAGCCTATATCCCTACTCTACTAAGAATCCTAGAGGTTGTAAAAAAGTAATTGACTCCTCCTAACATGTCTTCGACATGACGTAGCGAATTTCATGTAGCTGAGGATGAGTGGATGACCACACGATGGGTGCCCCGTGCCAATTGGGTCTGCATTGGAGAAAGGCACAGGCATGGACACAATCGAGTCGTCATAGCCACCAATGCACACAAACAACAATTGCTCACATCACAACGCTCCCCAGGAATCAATGGTGTGCATGTCCATACACATGCAAAATTCACACGGGTGTGTCATGAGATGCTCAATAGTTAAGACACACACATCCCACTCTTAGCCACCCTCACTCAAGGAATAAGAAATGATGAAACAAATAGCCCTCCTCGAATTTTTTTGCGACGTCCCTGATCAAGAGTTAACCAATAAGAGGTTCTTGCCCATCCAAATAAAGTATACCACCTGTCATTCCATAAATTCAAACACAAATTATTTCTCAATGTAAAAATATTTTGGATGTGCATGAAATACACTAGGATTCTCTAGAATGGCAAGATAACTCTTGATGTCATAGCGTTAAATGATAAGATGGACAACCTATATCAACTCACAAAACAAGCACACAGTAGAAACACTACCCCTATAGCCATCCTACCTCTAAAGACAAGGTCTCAAGTGCAAAACACTCTTCCTCTAAGGAAATTTGTACAATGAAACCTTGCTAGCCACTGTGCAAAGACAAACTAGTGTTTTGTAATAGAAACACGTACCATGTTTGATTCTCCCCATCAAGATTATAAGCCAAGCTGCTCTCCGCAACCATAAACTTCCATTAAGCACTGTCTGCAGAAGGAGAGGCTAAGATGTAGTATGAATACCACATATCACACCACTAACGTTATCGTACATGGGCCACAGACATTTTAGAACTCCATGAGAAGGCTGATGGGAAAGGTAACGTCGAGTTAAGGGTTTATGGCTTCGCACAAGAGAGTCCATGAGGTACAATTGTATTGTTGGATCATCCACCTTCCTGCCCATCAGGTGTGATGACCATCGAAGCTAAGGGCACTACACACGCGGTGTCAGCAAATCACTACCCCACAACCTGGGTGTAGTACTCTTTGAAAAGAAATGTCCTCCATCGACGGTCACGCACACTCTCCATCACGAGGAATACACCTACATGTTCAATGTCCTCCATCTCGTAGCCAGCCTGGAGGTCTATTTTGGACTCCGTACGGCCCCTATTAAGGGAGACATGATCAAAAGGTCGTCACTGTAAACCAAGAGAGTAGTGCAATTCTGAAATGTAACTTAAAGAAAGATGGAAGCAATTGAATCACTATGAAAAAAACTCATACTGATCTCTGCGTGCTAATGATCTCCTAGTTAAGACGACTTAAGACCATATAAGGCCTTACACAAGCGCTAGATCTTGTCACCTACCTTAAAGCCCCCTGGGTATGCCGTTTTGAACTCCTCCTCTACAGTGCCATGGAGGAAGACATTTTTCACATCCATAAGACAATTCTTCCAATTTTGCTTAGCAATGACACCAAGCACAGCACGGGCTATGGTTATGTGGCAAACACATGCAAATGTATCAATAAATTCAACATCCTTAACATATGAAATAGCCTTTGGCCATGAGAAAAATCCCTTCAATGATATAGTTAGCCTTCTGGCTTCACCTTCTTGCAAGATATCCGCTTGGTGTGTACAGCCTTCTTCATAGTAGAAGGTTCAAAAGTTCCACTGCTCTGGGATGCCATGGATCTCATCCTCATCAAGAGCGCATCACAAAATAGCATCCTTTACCAAGAGCAAATCCTTCAATGTGCTTGGATTAGGCACTATCAAGACAGAGCTCCGGGTGGCCATGACACACGCGTATGGAGTAGGCTAGATCACAACAAGGGGCAGAAGCTACCAGTGAATATCATGATGCAAAGGCGTGATAGAAGTGGACGACACAGAGGGAGAGAGAACTGCAAGTGGACTAGAGGAAGTGGAGCCCAAGGTTAGCAGGGGAGTCGGAGGGTGTGAGAGATGCTGCTGGCATGTGCAAAAATACAAGAGTTGTAATCCCATCCGTAAGTTTTACATGGTCATCATCACTAGCTTCAAGTGCTGCTTAGTAGCACACTAAGCCTTGCACATGAAAAGCAGTTATGGCAGTTGGAAGTGGCAGCAGTAAATATGGAATTTCCGATACTAGCACTGGGAGATGTTCCTTGGTGTGAGTGATCATTTATGGGGAGATAGGGGAGGAGGAGGGAACATTTTATGTGGCAATTGTATGGGGTAGTGTACCAGTGTGTGGATAACAAGTGTATTGGTTTCAAACATGTGTTTGGAGAAATTGTATGAGCTCGTGTATTACTTGTTTTGTATGTTCACCAAGACTCATGAATTCATAGGATATTTCCTAGGACAGAAAGTGGAATTGGGGTGTTTCTTGGAAGCTTCAAACATTTCGCGTATCATGGAAGGAATGCTCCCAGTCAATGGCTACATCCATGTAGGGAAGTACCTAGTACTTTCACTTGCATATGTACCACGAGTGTAGATTGATTGGAGAGTGTATGGATTTGGGGAGATAGGTTATGAATGATAATCATGCATGAAAGCTTTTTTTTTGTACCAAGCCGAAGGCCACATAATTGGACAAGTGATTCATCATAACCACGAGAAGACATGGTGCTTCTTATAGGATAGAAATAAATGTATGTTTTTTTATGAATTCAGAGATTGGTTATTCACATATGCATTACATGAATCTTGACAAGTAAAGTCGTCATCACTTTTATGATTACGAAGAAACCATCAAGCATTTCTCTATGTTATGTTGAAGGCTTTTCGCTAAAAAGCATTGTTTCTTCACCAATAACTTTCTCTTGAGGAGCAATATGGAACGTTGGGTCTTTTGCTAGGCCCTCGGAAGCCCATCGTGTACATAAACATGCCTGGAAACTTTAGCATTTGCTCTTCCTCGGCTTCAAAACGTTATTATAACGTTCCATCCACCCAAAAAAATCCATTTAGGAATCAGGTTTTCTATCTTCAAGACCATGTTGGAAAGGAAAGCAAACACAAGTAAAACATATTGATTCACATTTGTATAAGTTGCTTGAAACCTATACATATAGTTCAGGAAAATTTAAATACCTTATTCGGGCTCAAATTCTTGTGAGTAAAACCCCAAATCCAGTCCTTGCTAGTAAAGCTTGAAAGAATAGGGGGTCTGGACAAACCACCGGGCGGACTTGGATGCTGAGGTAGCACCTTCACTCCGTGAAGGTTGTTACGAAGAAAATAAACTCCTTCGATGTTACGGTCATGTCCGCGTTCTCAATGTTCATTTGTCAGCACCACAAGGCAGTGCCGCGTCAGTGAGCGAAGTCTCCGGGATTCTGCTGACATGGCAAATGGCAGCCTCTAGACGTCTGTCTTGCAAAGATCGCTTGAACTGGGTCCCAAAAGCGCGGCTGAATTCGAATGTTCCGAATTCGAAGTTCTGCGAATGACGTCACTTCCTTCCACCGTCAGTCCGCATGCTATCCTGCACACCCCTGACAGGCAAACTCACCCTTCTCGCCTTCTGAACAAGACACACACGCTGACATCAACATCGTTATTCCGCGATCAACATATTCAGCGCATCATCATGATCAACGGTGGAGTTCATTCGCCGCAAAGCAACCCTCGGCGCTAAGCCGCCATGCTACCATGGAGAGAGGCTGCGCAGAAGGTAAACTTTGATGACGACAGCACTTTCGTGCGCGCCAGTACCGAGCAGCTGCTGCTTCTGCTGCTGCTGCGCGAGCGCCCTTGGCACCACACCACAATCACGTCTGCACTCTTTCGTTCTACCTCCATCGATCCCCTTCACGTTGAATTCCTGCCTCGTGTTCAACAGCGATCACTTCAGAGGCACTGTGGGTCTTGGGAGACGCCTCAGACTTGCACTTGCTCGCCTAGGCCAGGTGTTGCCGCCTCCGCACCCGGACTCTTCCTCATCCGCGAAGATGCAGCTCCGGACGCTCTCCTGCTCCGAGGCCGCGAGAGCGACAGCATCACCAGCAGCAGCACCACCAGCAACCACGCAAGCCCACACAACCCTCCCGCGGGGCCAGCACCTCGCTGGCAGAGCGGCTGCATACGCTCCATCCAGGCACATGGCCCTCGCACAATCCCGACCGCTCTTGGCACCTTCCTCCCTCCTCTCTCCTTCCTCGTCGTCCTCCTCCCATCTCCTGCGGCGAGTCCAGAGGCCTCTCCATGGCGAGGCGAGCAGGGGTGGCGTGGCGGTGAGGGCTAGCTTGGGGGGTTTGGATGCGGCGGTGCCCGCGATGGCTTTCCTTCACCAAATAGCGCCGGCTGGACTTGACGCAGGTGCGTTGCTTCGCGCTGCATTTGCGTTCGCGCTCTGTGCGTGAAGGTGACGGCTTGCACTGCGTCGCGCTGATCCTGTTTTGCTTGCGCGACACGGATCGAAACGAAACGAAACGATGAGATCAGCGAGATGCCGTGGCCCGTGGATGAGGAGGTGCAGGCGTGCACGGTGTTGATGTTTTTCCTTCTTTGGTGGGGAAAGGTGCGACTGCTAGGTCCGTCGATGCCACTTGCGAAGAGGAGCAACGAGTGTTGTACGCACCCAACGAGCCAGCCATGACTGGATGGACCCCATCCTCATCGTAGTGGCGTGCGCGCGATTAGATCGCGATTCGATCGCGATCAGAGGCGCGCGAGCGAGAGAGAGGAGGAGAGATGGGGTGGGGGTAGATAGGGCGGAGGGAGGGGGGCAGGGATGGAGGCACGCACAGGCAATGGCAAGCACAGGCAATGGCACTCACAGGCAATGGCACGCACAGTCAATGGCACTCACAGGCAATGGCACTCACAGGCAATGGCACGCACAGGCAATGGCACGCACAGACAATCGCACACTTGAGCAGGCGATGGCACACTCAAGCAGGCCATGGCACACTCAAGCAGGCAATGGCACACTCAAGCAGGCAATGGCACACTCAAACAGGCAATGGCATACTCAAGCAGGCAATGGCACACTCAAGCAGGCAATGGCACACTCAAGCAGGCAGTGGCACACTCAAGCAGGCAATGGCACACTCCAGCAGGCGATGACACACTCAAGCAGGCAATGGCACACTCAAGCAGACGATGGCACACTCAAGCAGGCGGCATCACTCGGCCAATGACGCAGTTGGTTCTGTACCTACTGCTGACGGAAGGCTATGACCGCTTCAGGCTTCAGGCTTCAGGCTCCAGGCTTCATGTGTGGAATTGGAGAAATCACTTCTGAAAAGCTCCGAATCCTCCCTACCCAGCTGTCGCAGGATGGGAACTGTGCTGCGATGCCATGGAGAATTTCTTGGCTGACAGGTCACCAGTATGTGCTCGCATGCAAGCGCTGGCAGCCGTGTGTGCCGCGCTCCATTCTATGGCTATGGCATCCACAGCGGGGTGTGTCACGTACGCGCACATCACGGCACAGCATGACATGGCATGGCATGGCATGGCATGGCATGGCATGGCATGGCATGACATGGCATGGCATGGCATGGCATGGGGGCCTGTACAGTTTTTGGTGGAACAGTGAGGGTGACACTACTTCACCCATCGTGGCGGTGCACAGAGTGTTGTGCTGCAAAGCGCTGTAGGCAAGTGAGTGAGGTTGAATGAGTCAACTTCACTCTGACGGTCTTTACAGTGTGAAAGGGTGATACCGAGTCCAGGATCCGGAGTCTGGCCCTGGACTTGGACTGGTGAGTCCAGGACTTGAGATTCTTTGGACTTGAGATTCTTTGGACTTGGGATTCTTTGGACTTGAGATTCTTTGGACTTGGGATTCTTTGGACTTGGGATTCTTTGGACTTGGGATTCTTTGGACTTGGGATTCTTTGGACTTGGGATTGTTTGTCCTTGGTTGTTTCATCCACGCATGCCATTTCCTGCTCATTTCTCTCCAAGCATATCCTCTTTCGGGCCGTATCGCTTCACAGTTGCACACAATCCATTGCTTTTCAGGCCGGTCCTCTGACAGACTGGACTCAAGACCAGACTTGCAAGTCCGAATTTAGAATAAAAGACAGACTTGGTCTCGGGCGAGTCAGAGTCTGGACTTTGGAATCCCGAGTCTGTCTCTCCTGAGTCTTCTGGACTTGGTATCACCCTTCAACAGTGTGGCGCAGTCTGAGTGTGCAATGCACGGCGGATGCCGTGAGAGTCGACCTCACGTGACCGTGTGTCTAGGCAGCAGCATGCACATGCACATGCACATGCACATGCACATGCACATGCTCACGCACATGCACATGCACATGCACATGCACATGCACATGCACATGCACATGCACATGCACATGTACATGCACATGCACGTGCTCGTGCACATGCTGCTGTGCCCATCTGTGGTCGCCTAAGGACAGTGCTTTTCAGTTTCAGTTCATGGCAGAAGTAATGTATGCGCTTCTGTGTCTTGTGTTCCTGCATGGTTGTTCAGTCCTACTCGATGAGTATGTTGCTGTGAAGAGGCAGCCTTTGGTCCCAGCCTTGCTCCTGCTGCCGCCGCTGCTGCTGCTGCTGCTCCTGGTTCTTCTCTGCTCCCACTGCTTTTGTCGCTGCTGCTGCTGTTGCTGCTGCTGCTACTGCTTCTTCCTCTGCTGCTGTTGCCGCTGCCGCTGCCGCTACTGCTGCTGTTGCCGCTGTGGCTGCTGCTTCTGCTGCTGCTCCTGCTTCTGCTGCTGCTCCTTCTTCTTTTTCTTCTTCTTCTGCTCCTGCTGCTGCTGCTGCTGCTGCTGCTGCTGCTGCTGCTGCTGCTGCTGCTGCTGCTGCTGCTGCCACTGTTGCCGACACTCCTGCTGCAGCTACTGCAGCTGCCGCTGCTGCTGCTGCTGCTGCTGCCGCCGCTACTGTTGCTGCTGCTGCTGCTGCCGCTGCTTCTGCTGCAGCAGTACTGGCAGCTGCTGCAGCTACCGCTACTGCTGCTGCTGCTGCTGCTGCAGCTGCTGTTGCTGCGTTTGCTGCAGCTGCTGCTGCTGCTGCTGTTGCAACCAGCATCTGTTACAAGAAACATTTTGTTCAGATTTTTGTCATATTCAATATGTAAACATCATCGTCGTCTCCCCACCATCACCGCCGTCCTCGTCATCGCCATCGTTGTTGTCATAGTCAGTGTTGTCTCTGTAGCTGTAGACACCATCAACGCCGTTCTCGTCATCGCCATCGTTGTTGTCATTGTCAGTGTTGTCTCTGTAGCTGTAGACACCATCACCGCCGTCCTTGTCATCGCCATCGTTGTTGTCATAGTCCGCGTTGTCTCTGTAGCTGTAGACACCATCACCGCTGCCTCCACCGTTGACTGTCTGTCCTGTCACTGTGTCACTTGCAGGTGCAGTAAAGCACTGTTGTCACTGCTGTCACTGTTTCTGCTGCTGTCCCCCCCTGTCCCCCTTCTCTGCCCTTCCTTCTTGCTCTTGGCCTCTGGTTAGCTGCCACCGCGGCTGCTGCTGCTACTGCAGTCAAGCCAAGAGATGTTTCTACACGCCGTGCAACCTCATGATCATCCCCTCTGTCCCTACCGTTGTGTACAGCGTTCCATGTTTGATGCTGCGGCGTTGTTGGCTCCGCCAGTGTTGTAGGCAACAAGTTGTTGGCTCCGCTGCGCTCTGTGGTCACAGTGTATTCGCCATTGCTGCTGTTGCCGTGATTGCTGCAGTCATCGTGCTCATGATTGTAGGAAGGGCGTGGCTGCTGTTGCTGCTGCAGCTGCTGCCGCCCCCACAATCGCCATTGTGGCCACGGTTAGGGGTGTCCGTCGGGTTTGAATTTGAGCCGAACTGATTTGAACTATCTGTACCGCCTGGTCGCACCAGAGTCACAGGCTCAGGCTGAAGCAGCAGCAATCCGAGCTTTTGCTGAGTAGGACAGTTTCCAACTGTCAAACCAGATTTGGTTGGACAGCAGGTTTGGTTGGACCACATTTCTCTAAGCAAAAAAAAAGGGTTTTTTTTTTCAGTTTCAACCGGACTGCTCTGCAGCAAGGTGTTTTGAAGAGGCTATAAATATGATTTTCACATGAGAAAAGGGAGAGCGGGACGATACGGATTGGATGCGAAACAGAATGGAATGAAGGAAAGATACCCGATCCGGCCTGGTTTGAAGTTCGAGCCGGTCTGGGTAGTTCATCCGAACTGGACCTCAGACTGAAGCGGTGTCGAATCAGTTTGATTTTTTTTTTGCAAATAGGGTCAGGGGCATGGACATTCACTGCTGAACACCCGTGGCCATTGTCTTCTGGCATTGCACCGCGGCTGCTGCATCCACCAAGCCGCTGCCACAACTGACAGAAAATCAGCTGACCTGCGGTGGCTGAATCAGCTGAGCTGAATTCAGCAGCCCTGTCATGACTCAGGTTCTATCATCTATCTTGGTGTCCTTGTGTATGCCGTCCGCGACGAGTTGTGTCGTACGACATAAACAACAGCAATGACTCATCGCTGCCACGACTGCTGCGATTTGCTGCCGCCATCGCCGCTGTCGTCTTGGTGTTCCTCACAGTCGTTGTTATCCTTGTTATCGTTTTCCTCGCTGTTGTTCTTGTTGTTGTCGTGTGTCCGTTCCCATTGTCACTGCTGATTTCATTGTTGTTTCATTGTGGCTATCTTCATCGCCGATGTCACTGTCATCATTGTCATCATCGTCATTGTCATCGTCGTTTTTGTTGTAATCATCTCTGCCCTCATCATTGTCATCGCTGTCATCATCCCCGCCACAGCCGCCGTCGCCGTCGCTGTTGCCGTCCCTGGCTATTGCTGTCGCTGTTGTTTTGCCCTTGCTGCCGTTGCCATTGCTGTTGCCATTGCCGTCGTCATCACCCTTGCCATCACTGTTGCCTTCACCATCGCTGTCATCGTCCCCGTCATTAATGTGGACGACATCGTCGTCATTCCCATTGTCGTCTTCTTTGTCATTGTCGCTGTTGCCGCTGCTGCTGTTGACGTCGCAGCCGCTGCTACCGCCGCCGTCGCCGTCGCCATTGCCTCTTCCGTCGCCGCTGCTGTCGCCATTGCCGCCGCCCTTACCGTTGCTGTTGGTGGTGCCGGTGTTACTGTCTCTGACAACTGTTGCGCCAGTGGCTGGCGTCTTCATCCTTGTCCCACTCGTTGTTCTCGTTGTCATCATCACTGCCGTCGTCATCATCGTTGTCGTCGTCATAGAAGTCGTCGTCGTCGTCGTCGTCATTGTTGTCATTTTCGTCGTAGTCGTCGCCGTCGTCGTTGTCGTTGTCGTCGTCATTGTCGTCGTCGTCATTGTCGTTGTCGTCGTCATCGTCGTCGTCCTCGTCTTCGCTGTCGTCGTCGTCGTCGTCGTCTTCGCCATCGTCATCGTCACCGTTGTCGTCGTTGCCGCCGATGTCGTCGCTGTCGTCGCCACTGGTTTCTTCGCCGCTATTTCCATCATCGTTGTCATTGCCGTCGCCGTCACTGCCATCGTCATTGTCATCGTCATCGTCGTTGTCGTGGTCATCTTCGTCGTCGTTGCCGTTATCATTGTCGTCGCCGTCGTCATCGTCGTCGCTGTTGTCGTTGTCATAATCCTTACTGGTGTCGTTGCCACCGTCACCATCATCGTTGCCGCCATCATCATCGTCGCCGTCGTCGATGTTGACATGGTCATTGTCATCGTCATTGCGATAGTCATCACGCCGGCATCGTTGCCGTTGTCCCCGTCTTCGTCATCGTTGCTGTCGTCACCACCGCCGCTGCTTCATTGTCGTTGTGACGTCTTCTTTGTGTTGACATAATTATGGTGTCGTCGTGTCATCATCGATGTCGTCATTGTCGCCGTCGTTGTCGTCGCAGCTGCGACCTCCAACGTTGTCGTCATCGACGTTGTCGCAGCGGTTGTCACTGACGCCGACATCATCGTCACCGTCGCTGCAGTCGTCATTGTCATCATGGTCGCAGCCTTTGTGGTTGTTCTCGTCGCTGTTGCCTCATTGACGTTGAAGTCATCCTTGTCGTTGTCACTGTTGACGCTGTCGTCGTTGTCCTCCGCCTTCCACTACCGATATCGATGCCGATGCTGACATTGGTCTGACAAGGGGGCTGGTGGTGAGACCAGAGTCGTAGTCACTACTGCTGCCTGTCATTGCCGACCACCACACCCCACTGTCAGCCTTGCTGCGATGTCAGAGTTTCAGCCACTGTGGGGCCCGCTTTCGCCCAATGTCCCGCCTTCTTTTCCCCACAGTTGTCGACCGCATGTCTTGGCCTGGTGCCACTGACACCGGCGGAGATGTCGCCACCTACCTTGATAACATACGGGGCCGTATTATACGGGCCGTATTACACGGCCCGTATAATACGGGATCAAGAAAACCTAAGATACCGCATTTTATCCCCCTCTCAAAACCCGGGGGGGGGGGGGGGGGGGGAGTAAGGCAAGGCAATCAAAGGACATAGGCAAGTTTGTGACATAGATCCAGCATGCTTGCGAAAGTGTGCTGAGACGTGGTGTGCCGCGGGTGTGTGTGTCTCAGGGGCGGACTGGAGGAGTGCGGCCTCAGATCTGGACTGGGGGTGTGGTCCAGATCTGAAATGACGAAGCGACGATGTGGACTGCGCGCGCGGGTGTGGGCGCATCACTGAAAAGAGGACGCCGCGTCTCTTAGCATCGACGCAGAAAGGGTCGCGGACCACTAGTCCGCGACCTGTTTTTTTTTTTTTTCGATTTCTCAACGGCTGGGGTTGAACCGGGGTACCCGGGTTCGACCCCTCAGGATTTAATTCGGGATACGGGCGTTTTAAAACGCCCGTTTTAAAACGGTCTGTATAATTCGGTCCTGAGCCTAAAAAATTCCCATATTTATCAAGGTAGGTCGCCACTCACCTCTCCATGGAAAAAAATGCAATGTCCAACTGTGGGTACTTGCGTCCCCGGTTGGGATGGTGCTGGTGATATCAACGTCACTAGTGCGGCGCTCGTGTCGTCGTCGTCATTGCTGTTGGCCCCCCCTGGCGTTGTCGACATGCGACATTGTCTTGCCTGTGCTGGAGTCCACCTCCTTTCCTGCTCTCTGCCAATGCTTCTATCCCTTCATCATTGCCTCGCATGAAGACGGCAAGGCAACAGTATGG
>SZWC01001940.1:79035-97844 GCA_023375785.1 Penium margaritaceum
GGAGTCTGAGGGAAACATAGTGCGCGCGTGCGCGTGCGCACACACACACACACACACACACACACACACATCCGCGCGCGCATGCGGATGCCTGTGTGCAATGTTGTGTGTTGACTGGTGGGCGGTGAGCGGGTGCACTGCAAACCGGCGTGGTGATGTTGCGAGAGCAAGAGCAGGAGCGCGTTCGGTCGGGCCAGGCGAGCAGCGAGGAGTACTTTGAGCTGGGCGCGGTGATGCTGCGCAAGAAGTTCTACACCATGGCCAACAAGTACCTTATGCAGGCCATCTCCAAGTGGGAGGGCGATGAGCAGGAGCTTGCACAGGTGCGTGGGTGCCCGCCTGTGTCTTCATGTGTCTTTGAGTGTGTGCCTGTCCTGTGTTGTGGTGCTGCTGCCAGTGTTGGAAAGAAATGGGTCTGCATGGGATGACGTGGCATGGCAGGGCATATCATGCCTCGGCATGGGATTGCAACGGGATGAGAATGTGAGAGAGCATGGATGCACATGAAGCCAAACCTTGCATAATTCATATGTGACACCTTCCTTTCTATCTTCTGTCTGGTGCGTTTTACTCTCTGGGACTGATCATTGTTTCTTGTTCAAAAGTGGAATTGCAGATATGATGTGATGCAGTGACATGGATAGTGATGCAAATCTGTGCCTTGCCATACGGAGAAACCATGGCAAGTCATATGGTGTGCGAGCGAGCGGCTGCATGCCATGCCATGTGATGCTGCTGACTGGGATACGATGCAAGCTATGAGGTGACATGCGACTCACCAGGGTGCTGCTCGACCCAATGCTGCCTGTCTCAAATGGGATGTGTTGAGATGGAGCTCGATTGGCTGCATGTGATGTGGACTGCATGCCACATCATTGCTCAGCACGGGCTCAACAAATCTGTTGCGAGGCTCAAAGTCAGCTGAACACTAATCATGCACGCCTTTGTCCTTGTTCCGCGGCTGGCCATTGCAGGTCCACAATGCTCTTGGGTTCAGCTACTTCTCAGAGGAGAAGTACGACAAGGCGATTGCGGAGTACGAGAAGGCGGTGGGCCTCCAGCCGGCGTACACTACAGCGTGGAACAACCTGGGCGACGTGTTTGAGCGGCAGAAGGAGTGGGCCAAGGCACTCAAGGCGTACGAGAACACGCTCGTCTACGACCCCACGAACCGGGTTGCGAGTGAGAGGAAAGAGGCTCTGAAGACCCGTGTGGAGAGCATGTCATTCCGATGACCATGAGGCGTGCGACTGGTCACGTGCTCCGCGTGTGTGTGGCCGTCTGTTGTCCGTGAAGTGTGCTGAATGGAGGGAAAGTTGTGGTTCGGGTTGTGCCCATGCACTCTCATGCTGCGTTCGTACTCTGTCGCCGTGCGCTTCGCTGGGAGAGCCCTTCTGTACACACAACACAGATGGCAGCAACTGCCCCTACCATGCTACTCCTCACAGCTCCTTTGTTGCTTCAATCACTGTTTGTGCTCGATGCAGATGGATGTTGCACTCTGAAATCCTACAGAATGCAGCAGAGTACTTTCTGTCAGATCCATTCTGGAAACCTTCTTACGGGGGACAGAACCATGGAATTCCGCACACAGCATGTAGACAGGTTGTGCAAAGGTACACTTGGGGGGGGGTAGGATGAAAAGGTTTCTACAATATTGCTCCAACTTTGACCATGACCCGCCATCCGTTGAAAACATTGAACGGCCTGTAGATATGAAACACCAAGCATGATAACGCTCCAAAGGCCAGTTTTGGTCGCTGTGCAAGTGGTGGGCACTCTTCATGAGATAGACAAGGTGACACTGGAGCGACACGACTCGGAACATCTCTTGTGAAAGAATTTGCTATCTGATTTTCTCCGAGGAGCTGGGGTTGATTTTGGGGAACTGTCCAGGTGAACAAGCAAACTCAACATATCACTTTTTGGTCCTGTCCTCTGCACAATCGCGGATGTCTCCGCTCTCCTCGCAAAGTTCGAGCTTTTACTTTGAGGGGTCAAGTTGACAGCTCACACGTTTCCAACCCTACCAATGTTGGAGCACTGCCCTCGGACTCCAACATTCCGCTTGGCAGAATCAAGTGCCCTCACCGCGTCGGGAAAAAAAAAATTCAAACATGACACAATCGTTCCTGGAAACTGGTAAAGGACCTCAGAACAGATGAATGAGACACTCCTGAAAAAACAACAATCAATTTGCGTCCACATTGTCACTGTATCGGAAATAGTTATCCTTCCTCTGGATAGTCCTAGTGCTCCACCGTGAGAAGGCACTGGAGGACTCATTGTGACCATACCAGAAGTTGAGGGGGAAGCAATTGGTGTTCCAGCAGGTTTGGAACCCCAGCAGAATTGTCCACATGGAGTGAAACACCAACACACCTCCGCACTAAAAAAAATATGCGGGACCTCAAGCCATGCTGCTCACACTGCTAAAGATATGTCCAATTTGCGGAGGTGTTCCAGTACCTCGATCTTTCCATCTGTTCTAAATTTTCTGCAATGTTCATGTGCAAAATGATTCCCACCAGAAACAGAGAAACTGGAAGTGGACACGAAGGCCACGCGTCCCACATGCGGCTTCTTTCCAGGTCCCAATCCAATAGGTACCCCTTTCATGAACAAAAACAGGGGGAGATCTCCAGCAAACCATCCAAGAGATGCCTTTGCGCTCTGGTCGGGAGCTGAAGCCCAGCAGTAACAATGCAAAGTAGAGAGGAGGGTACCCATCTGCAAATTGAAAACCCATGAAGTAGCCTGCCGGCAGTGCAAGCGCCCACCAGCAGCAGGATATCACCATAATGCAGATCGTGTGTATAAGTGAGAGATAATTCATTGTCCTTCAGGGCTGCAATTATGCACTGCAACCACCACCACCATCACGTGCATGGCACTCATGACCGCAACCAGCGGGAGAAGGGCCAAAGCCGCTGCCCTGGCTGCTCCTCCACATTCCGAAACCCCTGTTCGCACAGCCAGTGCTCCACGTGCTCCAAGAACGTCTTGCCAGTGGGTCTGCCCCGCCTTGGGATGTACCCAGAAGCAGCGACCCTGTCGTAGCTTTCAATTGCGCAAGCCTGAGCGAGTCCCGGAGTGTGGTTGACGCCAGCAAAGTATGCCTCGGCTCGGATCTTGCGACGGTGGGAGCTGCCGCCTGGCGCATGTGGCCTCGAGGGCTCCCTCAGCAGCTCTTCGAGAAGATCCCCGGCAGCATTCGCGGCAGGCTCGAGGTCTTCCACGTCCAAGACGGAACGCATGTAGTGGCCCTTGTCCACGCCCTCCAAGTCGTCCAACCTTGCCAAGGCGCGCTCGTTGGCCGCGTACACCTCGCCGTGCACCCGCATGCCGGAGCCGGGAAGGTGCAGGAGGAACGGGACCTTGAAGGGCCCGCAAACCAGAGGNCGTCCAGATTCTCTGCCCTGGGGCCCGCACACGTGGCTGAGACGGGCGATGGCCGCTCCGACCGGCTGCTGGCCTTGTCTTCGACTCGGGCAGAGAAGCGGTCGGCGGAGCTGATTTCAGCGACGGATGAGGCGTGCGCATGGACGGCAAGGCCTTTGGCATGGTGATCCAATTGGCGAGCATCTACATGGGACTGCAGTCCACACCGGCCAGGAGTGGATCTTGTCGCAGTGTCGCTACCTAGCGCGTCCGATGCCCGGATAAGGCCAGAGGGCACGAGATGCGCGGCTCTGTTGCCAAGGCCGTCTGTCGACCTGAGGGGACTCGAAGGGCGGCCGCAGGATGTAACCAACTTGGATGCTATCGCCACAGACGACATGGTGGTAGTGTAGGCAGACAAGGCAGGGCCTGCGCTGGCAGGAGGAGGACGACGCAATGGCAATGTCGCAAACGCCGTCGGGAAAAGTGTGTGGATCGCGGCCCTCCACTTCCCAAACGGCGCCTCCTCGGAGCCAAGGCAGGCGCTACAATCGTGTCTTCGTTGACGACCAGCACGAGCAGCTCAACAACAGTTTCCACGATGGTGAAGAGTGACCAGCAAAGAGATGGTCGGAGGACGCGGTTGTAGGCGGCGGGTTGATGCGGTCTTGCCGTAAAGCCAAGACAACGGGCGTTCCGAAATGGACCAGGAAAAAACAGGGTTCCAATGTTGCACTAGGGTGCACAGGGTTACGTAGTAACATATGGAGATTTGGACAAAAGGGGAACACAAAAACAGATTGCGAATGAAAATGTAGGAAATTAAATAATCATGTGAAAACACCGAGCTTAAACTGTAAGTTCAACTTTCTTGGGTTAGGACGCTATTTATAAGTTTGGCTTCCTTTCAAAGTAATTCCAAATGTGATGTTGTGGAAAAGAAATCTTGTGGAATTATTGCTGTAAATAGATTAAGATTGACTTTTTGTACAAATTATTCTATTCTAATCATTTGCCCACGTGGTTGTTTTCCATGGAGTATGTTCTGCACATTCATTGCATCCATACATGTGTTCATGTTTGTATACATTTACATGCATTCATTCATGACTTTGTGCAAGTATAAATGAAAAGAAGGTATCAAATTTATTCATTATATGTAGTATTTACATCATGTACACATGATAAAACCATCCTATCTGAATGATCGATCATGACTTTGTCTATGAGCACCAATTAAAATTTCACTATAGATAACACGTATTGTTCCATAAATATTGGTATTATTTCATTATCATAATATTTCCTCCTCATTAAGCACATAAATTCAACATGTTTGATTTTGGTAAATTGTTAGCTGAAGCCGGGTATGTATCTTCAGCTATCTTGGAGTGTGTTTAAGTTTGGTCCTCACTCGTTCATCTTGCATCCGGCCAACGATGCGGTTGAATGAGCTAGCCTCGTAGATCCGTCCGGAGCTTGTGCGAGATTCAAAGTTAGTATGTCTTAGAATTTTGACCCTGTCGAATATTCTTGGTTTATTTCATGTGTCCTATAGAGAGATAAAGTAACAATATCAGATTGCAGGCTGGCGGAAGTCTAAAAAACAGGTCCACGAACCGATAACAATAGGTTACTACGTAATCCAAAAAAATGTTTGTACCAGGTCCTAGCGCCCATAGACAGAGAGAACAACGCGCGCGGAAAACTGCTCAAGATGTCGATTAGATGATGTCATAAATCATTTTCGTTCTTTTGCAGATGTGAATTCATCACACAAAACAGTAATACGTCCTGGTCATTAAGTATTTTGTGTCAAACTTCCACTTCTTATGTGTACATAATCAATGAAACATACGAGAATCATATGAATAGAAATAAAATTTCAAGCAATCATAAAATTGTACTGAATCAAGTATCAATTCGTGTTGAAAGCAATTTTAACAAGCTACATCTCATTGTGCATTCATATAGTGAAGTTGAATCTCTCCACTTCAAACCCAATCAATGCTTGTGACCTAAAACTCATGCACACAATTTTCAATAAAATCATCCTAATATTTTTTTAGATCAACCATCAACACACACCACGACAATTATGCAAAAGAAAGGCTAACAGAGCTCAGTTGCATGCATCAATTCAACCAATGATGTTTTGCAGATGACAGTGTCGACCAAGCATGGCATCCTCACAACCTCAATACGTGCACTACACTATCAAATAAAAAACCTACAGCAAACTATGATTCTCATTTTTCATGTAGTTTCTTGAATGCAATTTGAATAAGGTAATTGATGAGAATTTTTTTATTCGGTGCGTCATCAATGCATCACATACTTCCAGATCTTGAATCACCCTACAAGCTTCCACAGTTTTCAATGCTTCAAGCATTTGGAATAAAACCCAATTTTTTTACTTGAAAATACCCACACAAAAACAACATTATTCTCACATTTATAAGGTCACCACGTAACTTGTAGTAAGCTCGAGATGCCCTATGAATTGTTTTGGAATTATTACTCGTAATGTTCATTGTTCCTTCCAAATCGAACGATGTACCATACCCTTGATTACAATAAAGCTCAAGTCCAAATAGAGGGCGTGCTTAGAAACATACATCATAATTTAAACAAGCTCCTCCACATTCATTTTTGGGCCTCAAGCTGCTTCTCTAAACTTTGTTTTACTCTTGCAAATATTCTAATGTTGCTTCAAATAATTTTATACGACTAGTTATAACAAATCAAGAGGAAGACATTTGTGGTTGTGTGAAGGAAACTTGCACCACCAATACGTTTCCTCATCAAGCAAAAATCTAGGGAAAAACTCTTCTAAAATATACATTGTACCATTCTTTTCACGCCTTTTCATCCACCTGCCACTCAAGAAATATTCACAAAGCATAATAACACCATCTTTACATGCCCATTCTCACCTTTTAGGCTTCCAACCTGCACCTGCCACTTAAAGAATATTGTATCTTCTACCAAACTAGAATCATGCTCTTACTCACCTTGATTCAAGAATATTACTATCCATTGTTTAAAACAATGTATAAACTTTTTCAAGGACTCTATGATAGATTAACTCATATTGTTTCAAATTGTATTCACATTCACATTCTAATGTGCAAATGTATTCCAAATTTAGGGTTCACTTGAAAAGTGCAGGAAGGTCCAAAGACTTTGTATCTCTAACATGCATCCCTTGTAGATGTTTCCATTCAGGTTTCTTATATTTCTGACAAGTTAATGCCCTCTTGTAAAGGTTACAATCAATAATGATGCTCATGACCTCAAGCGGTGAATTCCCTCTAGATCCTCAATTACATTTCCTTATGGGGAAATACATATTGATTCATGGGACCAATGTCCTCCACACCTTAGATCCGACTAGTCCATTTTATCAAAACACATAACTAAACGTGTGCTTTTGTTACGCTTGCAAGTGTGGTGCTGCATCCACGTCGTGTGTGTGGATGCTTGATTTGCATCAAGCATCCACACATTGCTACTCCAATTGTGTCATTGAAGAGTTGAGGTGCTCATGAGAAACTTAGTAAAACTATTCCAGCCACCATTATGTCAATGATGATGAGTTTTTAAAGCTTGCCACCATACTTCTACCTCTTTTATCCACAACGTGTTACATCTTTTTTAAGTTGAAAGAACATACCATCATCTCCCATGAGCTCTTATCTCCATACACAAGTGCACGAAGCATCCGTACAACCCTTGGAGATAATTGCATTAATTATCTGTTATTACATGGTATATTATAAGAACATGCAGCAATTGCGTCTGTCTAGTCCAATACAATAGGTTATCATTTTTTCAAAGGATTTGTGGCTCTAGTAAACCTTGGTCTTCACTAATGAATGCCTTTGGAAAGGCGATATCGCAATGCAAGAGGAATGAAGAACATCAAAAGACAAAACGTAAAAAAAGACCCTCATAATGACTATTGTAATTCATTTTTATGCAATAAAACCCCTCTATAACTTGATTGAATCTTAGTGAAATTGGACCAATCGCTTGAAGGAGTTGAATTGTGAAATTCAACGTCAAAATCCTCATGAATTTTGGTTCAACTAATAGGATTGTTTAACAATCTACGATATCACAACCATGTGCATGCAAAAAAGGAAACAAATTGAAAATTGATCATCTTTTGTTTTTTAATAGTTGAATCTTTGATCACGATACTTTGTGAGATGAAAAGAGAACTGTCAAATCATAACATGAAAACATGAAAAGGTGTTAAGTCAACACAATTGACAATTGAAGAAATTATTGTTGGCAACCAAAAAACATTTTGAGCAGAAAAAAAATACGTTTTGTTGAATAAGTAAAATTTCTCACTCACATTAACCACATCGACCGAAACATACTATTTTACACAATTTGGCGGTCTAAGTTGAGTGAAATACATGAAAGCATTTGTAGGAACTAGAAATCAAGGATAATTCCATATTTACAAGATGTTGCGCAATCATGGCTGCTCTTTTGTTCAAGTACGTTAACCCCAGACTGATATGATCAATGCAAAGTTCTTGGTACAGTGATTGTAACCATGCAACACAATGAATAATTATGTTGCTTCACGTATTTGACTTCTAGGTGGCGTTGTGAATAGATTGACCATGACAAGAGTGTCATGGTGGGTAGTTCAAAGAATACCATGTAGCACTTATCGGCAAACACGATTCTAAATGTTAAATTATGCCTAATTCTACTTCAAACATGCAAATCAATAATGCATAAAGACATTCTCCTTCTGACATGTAAAGGCATGTGTGCATTCTGTGTGCACATTTTCTCCATGACACACTCTCATACATGTGTGAAAGAGAATGATGCTTTAGCTTGTATACACGTGGCTCAAATGATAATGATGGGGTTGATTCTAGCTACTAGGTCTAATGTGAGTGCTTGAGTGGTTACCTTTTTCCTTGGAACATATGTGAATGGAAATTTTGCATGTCAAACATAATCTCATTTTGTTTATGGATTGACTCCCATATTGGAATCTTCCAACATGATTCAATTTCTCTATGATTTATTTTCTATACTCGAATTGTCTCCTACACTTTCTATAAGTAGAATCGGTTCAAGTGCCATGGACATCATCAAAATTACACGTTTTCTATGGACACACTTAACATTATTATACCATGCGCAACTATGTACATCTTCTCATAAGATCCTATATTGGTGTGAAAGCTTATGGCATGCATTGTGCCATATCTTCTTGAAATATTGACGGAAATCATAAAGGTATTGATGATGCTCCTAAATTCTAACATTAAAGCTGAGAATAAAACCTAAGTCTTTGTGGGTGAATTGACACTTAAACATAAGGTTCAATGTATAACATTGTAGAAAACATAAAGTAACAACATCATCCAAAAGTGAGATTACTATGTACACAATATTAAAATAATGCAATTGAATGATAAATTCATGATTGAAACCAAACATGTAGAATCATGTGATGTGCATGTTCAAGTTGAGGAGTGCACCAAAGAGGTACGACTTCAAGGTAGTCACTCCATTAGGTGATATCCCTAGATATATTCTTATTGAAAATTCTTTATTTCACATACTATGTACACGTTGAATTCTTTATTTTGTAAGATAGCACTTAAAAGGTGGCATTTGTGAACAATGGAATTCTTCAAGATTGGAAATTTCGCAATTTCACCAGTTTTGATGATTGGGTTGATTAAAATAACCTTTCTAGTACATTTTATCTACTTTGGAAGGAATGAAAATTCATCTTCTTGAATGCAAGGAGGCTAGGCTCAAATCCTTGCCATTACAATATCTGAGGTCCCCTTTCAGGCCCTTAGAGGTTATAACCCTTCATCTTCTAGCTTAAGGGTGGTTAGTCCACCTAATACAAAATCTTCATTCAATATCTATGTAACCTTTTTGTTATAACCAGTAGTGGCCCTTTTTCTACTACTAACCCTTTATATTTTAATGACCCTTCATCTTCTAGGCTACTCTAAGGCAGGCTTGGGTGCTCATGTAAGTAATTCTAAGTTCCCATGTAACTTCAAAATTGATTACGTCTTGACGTATCTTCGAAAATCATCTTATGCCTTCAATTATATGTGATGCCTCAAGAGTCTACCTCTTTAAGCCCCAAACCTTAACACCACAGTGTAATGCCTCAGAATGCACCTCTAAACAAAGCTCAAAGTCTTCTTCACTGAAATCTAATGATCGTACAAGTAGTGAGATGAAGGCATAACTCCTAGAATTAATCGCGAGGCATCTAGGGCAGGCGCATTGTTGGTCAACAAGTCTGTACCTTTAGTTATATCCCTCTAGCTACGAGAGGGAACTGTTCATTTACTTGTTCGTGCTATCTACAAATTCTTGCATAAATTATATATTTTTGTGTCCATACCTTCTCCTTTTAGATTAAAGTTATAGTTCAACCATCAACATTCCGCAAATCGTGATAAGATCATTATGGCGAGAACAAAAACCATGCTTTGGTGAGTGAAGTGGTTACCTTTACATGGGTGTAAGAGGCCTCTTTATATGATCAATTCCAATAAGTTTAAAGGAGTTACGAAACAACTTGTGTGGTTACATAAGTATCTAATCACACTCAATGTTAAATTAGAAGTTGTAAGGTAAACTGGAAAGTGAAGGATCAAAGGAGGCTAGAGAGTCATTTGTGGTACAAATTGCATGGGTAATTGAAGGTTCACTTGCGAAGTGAAGGGTTGTTGGGTAAAAGTAGCCTCTTAATTGTAATTATTTGGAACAAGTGACTTGGAGAAAAATCCTTAATGGAATGTTTTGCACTTTGTTGCTTGGTTTTGTATAAAACTTGGCAATTGAGATGAATTTTTGTTCTCAATCTTGTATCTTTACGAATTGAATAGTGGGTTGAAATGGAGGATATTGATGATGGTGATTTTAAACAAGAGTGCTATCATTGTGATGTTATTCGAAGATGGAAGGCAAGAAGTAGGAGTTGCAAAGAATTGTTAGAATATGGTAGAAGATTATGAAATAAAGAAAAAATTAACTAAACATACTACGAGGATTTAACGGTCCACAAACCTTTCTAAGGACAAGATGTCGGAGATGAAAGGATCCTCTTAGTGGAAAAGTTGTTGCATGAGGATGTGAAGGTTACTATATTCCTTTTTTATACGTATTCATAAGATGGTTACTATGAATGTTAACTTTATTAGCTGTTCTTATGAGAACTTTCGGTGAGGTTGATCCTAGAAATGATCTTTTCAAGAAATTGATACAACACTTTATGAAGGTAGAGAGTGGGTTTCACACTCTCTACCTTTATCACAAAGTTTATACCTTTATCACTATGTTTTTGCAATTATTTTAATCTTCATATGAAGCAGAGAAACTCATAATTTCTCCTGAAACTATATCCACTTCATATTCACTCAAGTAGTTGAGTTTTTAGTGAGCAAAAATGGATGGCCCATTGATCACAAATCAAATATTAAGAAAAAAGGCCTCTACAAACTTCTCAACACGCAATAAGTGATTAAGACCTATTCGATGGCATATGAACTTGCCAAGATTGTTGCATGGATTGCCTTACTAGTGGAGAAACCAAGAACTACTCATGCAAAAGTTTGTAGTTGTTTCTCGTTCTCATCTGTGGATAAGGTAATGAGAAACACTTAAATTGATAAGTGATATGCAAGACAGGATATTAAAAGCCAATGAAAGAGTCTCCATAGGCCCTCCCTTTCATTGTAGGAGTACCAAGTGTCTTTAGGAGCGTTGTTGACTCAATTTTTAATGATAAAGGGGTTCTCCTGCGTGTTTCATCCGTGTTATAACCCTGTTAAGCCTTGACAATAATTTTGTTTAGGCAATAATTAAAAAAAACCATAAGAAAGCCCCGTAATAAGAGTTTTCTTACTATGTGCTTAGGAATCTCTAGGAAATCTACCACCAAGAGTGTCCCTTTCTGGCACACTTTGAAAATCAAAGCATGAAAAAGGTGATGTGCTTATGAGTGAAACAAACATACTTGTATGGCATATGAACCTCAGTGTATGATGTGGTTCAAGAACACATGAAATTTTAAATGAAGGTGAGAGTCTTGTCTGAGTGGAATCTGATTTTTTACGTACAAATTGCTTGCTCATTTTTCTTTGAAAGAATATAACTTGTTTTGTTTTGCAAATGTGGGTCATTTTACATCAAAGTAACTTGAATATAATAAATTTCTCGTTCATTTCTATGTGCTTAGTGAGGCTGTTAGATCGAATTTTGTGAGAATTATGATCATAGACTTGGATATGACCTGTGCACGCAAACTCCACCTCCACCCATGGGGTTTTGTGGGAAGGTCATACCTTGAATTGCTCTTATTTTGGTGACATATTTGTATTTCATTTTTTTATTATAGACTTTGGTTTCTTCTTTTGTGAATAAGGAGAAGTTTTCTCATTGAAGTACGCAAATTTACATTCTAAAGATTCACGAATACTTAGATTTTCTAATAAAGGTCAATATTTGACTAACACTATAGTTGTACTAGGTTTTGATGCAATAATAATGTAATAAGATCATTACATCATGGTATTCTTTTCTTCAAGTCTTTGAATGTTTGAAAACAATAAGTTATACATAGAAATCAATGTTGGAAGGAAACTTTTACGTCAACACAAGTACAGCTTGTTCCGTGCATGAGGTAGTCACCATGCAAAAGATGGGTTGTCTCATCAACAGATGCTTTGTCTTTTCAAAAAAATTTAAAACAAATGTTATTCGGCTTTTTCATGGCTTCCGCTTTAGCTTGAATCACTCATATTCGATTTAACAAAATGTTTCCTTACTCAAATGTGTAAAAATGTAGATTTCGTTTATTACTAGGTTGTAGAAACCAAAACATACTTAAAACTAGAGGTAGAATCAATGAGGTTAACACAATTTTCAATACCGACCAGCCATGACTTCTATTTGATGCTAGCAATTAATACTAAAGGGTATTAACGACCAAGCTTTGATTTAAATCAAGATTAACAAGGATGGCCTTGTTCATATTCGTTGATGATCACATCATTCATAAGGTTGTTTTGAGGTATTTCCTTAAGCTATTAACTTTTTCTCATACAAATTCAAAGTTATCTACATTTAGATTTTGTCTAAATGTGTGGTGACATCCTAACTATTGCTATAACTGGTTGATGCATATAATGATGTTGAAGTTGTAGCTTGATCAGGATTGTTTTTGTTCTATGATGTTTGTTGATGTAGATGTATGTGTCTTCTTTGGGTATGTTTCCATCATTTCACTATTTTTTTCATGAATGTGAGGTTGAAGCATGGACCAAGTAGGTAGACCACATTTTTATTGGTTACATTCGTGTTTTATGATCTTTAGCTTTAATCTCACTGATGTTACAAATTGGTACATTCTAAAAAAGACCACAAACGTCTTTGTCATTTGTTTGAATTTGTGTTGAAATGTAGGATCATGCATGCTGTTTTTGTTTCTTTGGTTATCAATAAAAAGGACATTTTGTTACCACCTGAGATTTTTCTTTCCTTATGTGAAACATTTGGCATGATAGGAGAAGAATTCCTTCGATCACACTTCATCTTATGTATCATTTGTTTGGTCTAGGTTGTTTTTTTTCTTCGTTGAAGTCTCATTTCACTCTTCTTCCTTTATTGAAAGTTAAATAGGTTCCTACTCTCTTATAGGAATTTCTCACTCTCATTAACATGGTATTCTTATTTTAGCACTTGATTTTTCTTCTTAGAACAAAATCACATGACTGAATTCTTCCCAATGTACCCCTTTTTCTTGTGATAACCACACATGATCAGAAGACATTGTCTGGAGTTTGAAGGAACCGAGTTCAATATAAGAAAATAATAATAAAACACGCTAGAATATTGATGAGGATATTTTATCCTAATTTAATGCTCAAGGTACTGAAAAAAAAACAAAGAATAGTGTTCATTCAATTTGGAGGACATCTTGGTGCCACACTATGTTACATTGTTGAGTATTTGCTTAGGTAAAGAGGTTATGGATAATAGAGAATGCTCTTTACATATTCAAGTTTTCGTAAGTATTTTTTTGTAATAAAAAAAGTGAGAGGGCTTCCAAAATCAATGAATGTGTAAAGTAAAGGAGTCTTGAATGTTTTTAACTGTTTTTTGAATTCTTTGATCTTCTCATTCAAGTGATCGGCGTGGATGTGAGATATTTGGATAATATTGTAAGATTTTTTGCTAGATTCAATAGCCTAAATCTAGTACTTGAGTGTGTTCCATGCACCTTACACAACTTCAAAGTCTTTTTTATATGTATGTATCTTTTTGAATGCATGGTACCACTATAATGATGAGGACCGAGTATTTCATGAAAGCATAATAGTTGAAATACTTAATCAAGTGTGGTGGTCTTCCCTAAACTGGAGGTATACACTACTCATTAAAGTAATCCCATAAGGTATGTAGATAGATTCTTGTAGAAAGTTTCTTGGGAGAATTATTTATTGCTTAACTTCTTCATGATACTCTTCACTTCTTGCATGGTATAGGAGAGGGCTGGCATGATGAGAATGCACAAAGAGTGTGAAGTTCGAGGAAGTGAAGGTGGAAATGGGTAAGCTACTAAAAGATGAGCTGCTGGAGGTGTATTTCGATATTGGGGGGCTACTTCTTAATGATGTTGACGTTGTAGTTCATTGAAACGAGTCTAAAATTTGTGTTATACATGAGAAACCATGAGGTATTACATTCAAGAGGGGCATTTTATCAGAAAAAAATATGATTCATTATGAATTTTCTTTCATGTTGCATTATTTGATAAGAATTCTTGGTTTGTTTTAGTAATGATTTCAGTAATTAGTGAAGCTAACTTCATGTTCATCATTTGTTGTGGAATGTATTTAGACTTATTTGAAATAATTTTGATGATTATCCTTTATTTCGAATGTTTTACTTGCTTTATTGATGATACTTCAGAATTTTCGCTGAAATATATCTTGTCGATGGCATGTGATCTCCTTCTAATGATTTAGATCACTCATGCAGCACAAACATTATCATTTTTGGGTAACATGCTTTTCCATGTTAAGAGCTCTAACGGTCCAACTGAATGAAGTAGTCCACAAAAAATGTTAATAACTATAAGTTTGTTTGAATTTATTAAACAAATATTGGGGAAAAATTCGTCTCCAAATTTAGGTTGTGGGGTTTGCAACCCGTTGGTGAACATTTATGGAATCTATCATTAAGTTTATTCATGGATTTATTAATCATCTTGACTAATGGTTCTCATCCATCCTCTGTATAAATGGAGAACTTCAATGAAAGATGGATGGTGCATGCACTATTTCAACAACAATGACATGTTTTCATTATGAATAGTCATTAGGAGATCTTGCCAGTGTTGAGAACATGCAACCTTATGATGCGGACATGAAACTTGCATGAAACATTTGACTTTCGCTAGAATTGGAGAAGAGTGGGATTCTATGAAACTGTTTAGCTTCCAGCCTCTTGCTCTTGTTTGTGGTATTGTCTTGTTTATTTTATGATTTACAGATGAGTGTGCGTTGAACATCTGACCACTTCCCAACATTTTTGTGATCCGATTGTTTGGATGTTCTGTTACTTCCGAGTGCTATCAGAACCTGAGAACTTTAGTTTCATTACATTCACAAATCCAAACCTGCTTCACTCGACCTTCTCCCCTTGACCTTTATTTTTGTAGCTTCTTCGCTGACTCGTCCTTGGGTACACCGTATAACCGTCCAAGGAGAAAGGGACGCGGCCTTTAAGTCGGCCATTACCATGCATCACCAATTCCAGAACACACGGCCAACCGCATGAAACCGAAGATCAGGAAATTTCTGGTTCTTTAGATGCGATGCTCACGGTCTCGCCTGAACGCAGTCCTATCCCTTGTATCCTAACCGTTCTGACCTGTAAGGTTTCAAACTTTCATTCTACTAATTGTGTCCTTCCCGCTATCTTGAACCATCAGTGAGGGATTCCGTTTTGCTATGGGAGCTTCCTCATTGTGCCTTAGGTTTGGTGGTGTTTTTGGAAATCATACTCAACTGTTTCATTCCATGGTCACCGACAGTTTTTTTCAGTTCGAGAAAACTGCAAACCTTTGAGGTCATACTCACCGATTTTCCTTGTTTTCACGGTACTGTCCACCATTTCTACGCTGGTAGTGTCGTGCAGTTGCGGAAATGAATTGATATGAAAAACATTGTCAACTTGCCTTCTCGATATCGCGGTTCGTGAGGGCGATTTCCCTCAAAGGCCTAGCACCATCGGGGCCTGCGGGTTTTTCAGAACGATGAATTTCAGACTTCTTTATTATGGCCTTTTTCAAGTTGAACATTCTGCTAGAAGAGAGAGTATGTGAAGCCAAGTCGACTACGGTGGTCGCACATACTTTCATTTATTTAGCAAGTCTATTCCGAGCCTAATCCGTAGCTGGACAAAGGTCTGTAACGTTGGTGCCCAACCTACTGGAAAGAAGCAGAACTGCAAGAATTGGTTGTCCACAATCGGATCCATAGCTGACTTTCAAGTCCCATCCGACGGTAATCAGACGCGGTGTCCAACAGCACTGCGCCGAAGACTCGATCGAAAGCCGCAGGCTGCCACAGCGAGGCCGAGGACTCCGCGGCTCACGTCTACCACGCATTGCAGTCGAGTTTGACGAGGTCCACGAACAACCATAGCATACCCATTTTCGTTGAGCGACTTTGTGAGTTAGCCCCATTCTCTCTCCAGCAAGTCTGAGACGGCCCCATTCTGAGAACAAATAATAGGTCACCCCCATTCCGTTAAGTGAGAACCAGGTGGCCCCAATTTTGGTGCTCCGGGGACTATTGGCTGATACGCCCAGTAAGGATGAAATATTATCAACCTATTGCACCCCATTTTGGAAACTTCTGGCTAGGTCGCCCCCATTAATGGGGGCGACGTAGCCATGATTCTCAGAATGGGGGCAAGTTAGGAAACTAATAAAAATGGGAGCGACCGAGCCAGAATTATTTTTAATCGAGGCGACCTTGCCATTTTGTCTCAGAATGGGGGCGTCTCAGGCATGGTCGAACTAGGAATTAGCCGGTTTTCATTGGGCGGAAACTCAAGTACCCTCTTTTCCAAAAAATAAAAACAATATCCAAAAAATTGCCAAAAATCACCATATGGCATGTGATGAATAAAGCAACAATCAATTAGGTCGAGCCGATCTTGAATGCGTCACATAAAAAAGGTACCGAAAAGGAGATAAGTCAAGGAATTGGGATAATTTGATTACTTCTTATAAGTATTGAGTGTCCTTTCATGGCGATTGTTGTGTTATGGTAAATGGAGCATCGATGGTGAACAAGGAGTTGTGAGGCAAAACAAGATTTATTGTTTGGGACACTTCAGCAATTTACAATTAACGATAAGTGTAGTTCGATGACAAGTGCCAAAATGATCGAACATATATAAACAAGTGTCGAGTTAAGGATGAGGTAAAGTCGAGGTGGTTGGGTCAATCGTTAAGCAATGCGTGAGGAGTTGCCTCCTAAGTGGTCGCCTTCAAGAAGCTCCGCCGAGAAGTCGGGGGGCTTCGAGGATCAACGGCGAGGATGCGAGATGCATCTTGCTGGTTTGTGTGGCTTCCACCCGTCACGACCGACACTGCTAGTTTACCGATATACCCACATTCGGGGTATATGGCAGAGGAGGGCGTGACGACACGACGGGCCTCCGGACTGCACCGAGACTTCTCCAGCACCTACGACAGCGCTGGGGAGACGCGGTCGATGCGTTTCGACAGCCATGTGGGCTTGTCAGGAGGCAGGAGAGTTTTCTCGGTGGGTTGAGACCCGCGCAGCCGGTTGACTGTACCGGTGCGACGAGGAGACCTGATGGCTGTTGTGGGGCTTCCGACGTTCGGAAAGCTGTCTGTGATGTCTGGACGTTGATTCCGAGATGTTTTGACACTGCTCATATTTTCTCGGTGGTCGAGACCCAGGCACTCGGCGAGCTGTTCCGGTGCCTCGAGGAGACCACCTTTGTTGCTCTCGTGGTGTATGCAGTGTGTTCTCCCTGTTGAGTCATTTCGGTTCAGCAGGGGTGACGGGGCCCGGTGCGGTTAGCTTCCGGCGCCCCTATATAAGCCCGCTAGGGGCTCATTTGTAAACTCTCCTTGTTCTTTATATTCAGCGTTCCAGACTTAGCCAAATTCTTGCCGTTTTGCATCGTACTCACACACAGAGCTCATGTTTCGTTTTTGCATGGGCTTGCATGCCCTAAAAATTATTTCCAATTTGGTATCAAAGCACAAGGGGACGTGTGAGCAGCAGAAGCAGCAGCAGTGGGCGGAACGCGAAGAGAACGCGCCACGTGGCGCCACGCCAGCAGCAGCGTGAGGGAGCGCGAACCGACTGCACGTGAACGCCACAGGGGCGGTGAGCCGCGCACAGCAGCAGCAGTAGCAGCAGCAGCAGCAGCAGCAGCAGTAGCAGCAGCAGCACGCGTTGGTAGCAGCAGCGTGCACGAGCAACAGCGACGCAGCAGTAGCTTGCAGCTGTGTCAGCAGCGAGCAGCAGCAGCGAGCAGAAGCAGCAGCGTGCAGCAGCAACTAGCGACGCAGTAGTAGCAGAAGCAGCAGCAGCAGCCGTAGTAGCTTTAGCAGCAGCAGCAGCAGAATCAGCAGCAGCAGCAGCAGGAGCAGCAGCAGCAGCGACGTGGAACAGCGTGCAGAGCGAAAGGAAAAAAAAAACAGCAGCAGCAGCAGCGGCGGCAGCATCAAGCAGCTGCTGCTGCTGCGCAGATTAGCAGCAGCAGCAGCGGCGGAAGCAACAGCAGCAGCAGC
The DNA here is from genome assembly GCA_023375785.1 of Penium margaritaceum. Lineage (NCBI taxonomy): Eukaryota > Viridiplantae > Streptophyta > Zygnematophyceae > Desmidiales > Peniaceae > Penium > Penium margaritaceum. The sequence continues at coordinate 97,283 of SZWC01001940.1, forward strand.
AACCGCAGCAGCTGCACCCGCCGATGCAGCTGCTGCTGCTGGAGGGCCTCGCAACCCTCCTGTGAGGGCCCCCGCCCCCTCGGAGGGGCCCCCTCGTCCCCCATCAGGGGGCCTCTCCGACTGGGGGGAGCCCTTCGGCCCCTTTCGTCCCCCCCCTTCCCCTCCTTTAGAGGGAGCCCTCGGAGGGCCCCGTCGTTCCCCTTCGAGGGGCCCCTGGGAGGGGCCCGTCGGCCCCGTCGGCCACCCGACGGAGGGGCCGACGGTGGAGAGGGACGGACCCCCGCCCCTCTCTGCGGCCCCTCGCTCGCTCGCTCACTCACTCACTCAGCGAGCGAGCGAGCGAGCGTGAACGGGTGGGAGGGCCGGACAGGCCGGACCACCCCCCCTCCCCACTCCCTTTGCTCTCGGGGGGGAGCGAGTAATCAAATACGAAAAGGGGTACGCCTTTCAACGTCTGAGAAAAAGAAAAGAAAAGACAAGAAAAAAAAAACCGAAGGCTGAAGGCAAGCAGAGGGGATAACAAAAAAAAAGGGGGTGGTGGGTGAGGGCACGACAACCATAA
>SZWC01001940.1:98006-116379 GCA_023375785.1 Penium margaritaceum
CGGCGGATTCGAGTCTTACCGTCTCCGAGGGCTGGGTCGTCTACCGCTTGGAGCAGCAGCCACACCTGCAGCCGCCACCTCTTCTCGTCTTGGAGCAGTCTTCGCTCCATTCGTGGCAGCAGCATTGGTCGCCGCAGCTAGTCAGACTCTCGTCTCCGGGTGTGCTGTGGTAGTGCAGCTCTTCCCGTCTGGTCACGTTTTCTGACCCGGACGCCGTGATCTCCAGGAGTGATAGTACCTGCGGACCTCATTCTCTCCCGTGGCTTGGTGTTTACCACCGGGAGTAGGTGCCCTCGGCACCTATCCATCGTCCAGCGCACGAGATGAGTGCGCGGACATGTGAGCAGGCGCCCTGCGCATTCGCCTGCTACTACTGTGGTGATGGACGTCATGGTTGGCGTCGTTTTTGGACGTTCCCTCCCGGCTGGCATCCACCTTAGCTACAACCTCGTCCGAGCCCGCGTCCTCCACAGCATACGGATCTGCCGGCGTTGGTAGATCCCTTAGCTGGACTTCTGGCGAGCATATTTGCCGAGATCCGCGGTCTACGGCAGACGGTGCATCGGCTTTGTGACCTCGTTATCACTGAGCGTGCTTCTGCTACTCGTTCGTTGACGGCCTCTTCGACCACATCTCCTCCTTCTTCATCCGATGGTGTCCCTTTAGCTTCACCTGCCAGCCAGTCCCAGGCTGACACCTTCGTTTCAATCCTCCACTCTGCTGTGACCACGCCGCCACCCCGCGATGACCTGTCTTCCAGCAGTCGTTCCAGTCGAGTGACTCTGCGATGTCGTCGTCAGCGCTCCGCACGGCGTGCTCGCGCTGGTGTTGATACATCCTCCACCTCCTCGGCCTCCGTTGCTGTACCTGTCGAGGGGGAGTGTGGTCACCGCGCATTGCGTGATGTGACAGTAGCGACAGGATCCGCATTCGTGTCGGGCCGTGCTGCCCGAGCGTCAGTACAGGTAGTCTCAGATGATACAGTGACATCACATGGCGTGGAGTCTGATCTCGACATGGAGGTCATGGTGCAGACTTGCGTGTCATCGAGCTCGACTTCCACGTCTGCGCTGGATCTAGATCTTCTAAAGCAGCAGCTTACGTCAGGAGATGTACAGGCCCGGCATCCCGGGGCGGTGCCACTCGCGGCTCCTACCGGTGGCGGCGCGGCGGTGGCACAGGGGTCCCGTGCAGATCGGGATGCATCTTTCGGAGTTTTGGCAGAGTTTGTGCAGCAGGCTCACACGAGCCCGGCAGAGGTTCCAGTGCAGGAGATATGCCTATCATCGAGGTCGACATCCACGCTGGGACAGGAGCCGGACGTTCTGCAGCAGCAGGTTGCATCACGAGGAGTGCAGGTCTCATGTGCCTTGGCGGTGCCACTTGCGACTCCGACCGGTAGCGGCCTGGCGGTGGCACATGAGTCCCGCGTGGATCGGGATACCCCACACGGATCTCCGGGGCCGTTGGCACACGAGATTCACACGAGTATGACAGCAGTTGCAGTGCATGAGCAGAGTCGGCCGGTTGGCCTTTTGGAGGTTGAGGCGTTCTTGAGAGCAGCAGTTCTCAGAGATGTCGCCGGGACATATGTTGCAGCAGACACAGCAGGCTCCACCGCCTCATCTGCGCTACTTGTGGACCAGCTTCAGCGTGAGGTGTCGTTCAGGTTCCCACAGCCTCCGGGTTTCCGTACACACAGAGCAGCGACATGCATGCCGGAGTCAGATGATGGTCCTCACTCTATCATCGAGCAAGTGGCAGCGACCAGTCTTCCCGGCGAGACAGTGCGTCAGCGCCAGCTGCGCTTGCTGGTCGCCTTGACGGGCATTGTCGAGCCGAAGCCCTGCACACCTGTTTCCACTACGGCGGCAGTTGAGGACAGTGGTGCAGATCCCTACATGCAGATGGAGTCACCTCGTCAGCAGGAGCTGAGTTCTGCACCTTCGTGTTCACTTGCTGGTGACCTTGCTGATCACATGGACACCGAGAGTGGCAGTACCTGCACGGACGACGTTTCCACATGCTCTACGGACTCTGACGAATCCTCCTTCTCCTTCTCTCTCGGCATGCGACCGCTCACTCCTCGCATGACAGGCACGAGCTGTGATGTGGATGCGACACCTGCAGCTGCATCCGATGTTCCACCGTCTCAGCACATTGCGAGCTTGGTTGACCTCCAGGAGGATGCAGCATCGCCAGTTCTATTGTCTTCAGCAACAAAGATGCAGATGGCGCTGTACTCACGAGTTGTGGAGTCTGCATCTGCAACATCCAGTGAGGCAGAGTTTATTCTACACCAGGTCGGCATCGGCCACCTCGACATGTCCGAGGCAGATTACGCCGACCTGCAGGAGCGTGTAGTGATGCTGCAGCGGGAGATGATGGTAGCGCGTGAGCGATTCTCAGAGGATGGCAGCATCACTACTATCGGCACGACCCCTGCGCCAGCAAAATCTGGCACACCTATGCTTGGGGAGCATCTTGTACGCGCTCCGAGTATGACGTCCGTTGGAGACACTGTCAGAGGAGAGGGGAGCGTGCCTTTGGCTTCTGCCATCCTCGCTCCTGTCAACCCCATCATCGCTCCTCCTTCTTCTGCTGCCGTCACGCACCTTCATCCACCCGACTCACTTACCCCATCTTCATCTTCATCCGCGAGTGGTGATCCGGTTCGTCGTTCCAGCTCTCCTCCTCCGGCGGTACACCCCTGTGCCTCAGGGTGCTCTATCGGGCCTCCGAGGCCAGCTCCGCCACTTCATCCACGCACGCATGCTGCTCGCCCATTCCCGTTCCTCCGGCGTATACAGATGCATCGTGGCAGTGCGGAGGCAGGAGAGACTGTAAGTTGGGACCCTTGGCAGTCACGCGGGGACTGGCATACCCTAGGCGATGCAGATTCACGTGAGGAGTCGTAGCCGGAGACACCACTTTGTCTTTGAGGGAGGGAGTCGACTCGCACGTGACAGGAGGAGCTATCTCTGCATGTTGGACACACCACATGACTCATCGCCCAGGATCTGTTCAGCTACGACATCATCATCTCCATCGAGGACATCGCTCCCAGGTTCATCTGCCTAGGGGGAGTGTTGTGTGGACCTCGACCTGACGCGACGTCATGGGAGATGCATGGGGAGGTCCATGCTCTGTTGTGAGCATCTACAGCATCCCGCATGTGGCTCATGCTGCGTGCCTGCACAGCTGCATGTACATGGCAGCACCCTGTTGGTCGAGACCCGGACACGTGGTGCATTGCACCCGTGTTACGAGGAGATCCTCCCATGATCCTGTGTTTGGATGATGATACTATTGTGATGGATTGCTCGTAGTGGTCGAGACCCGGGCCCTGGTACCGCCAGTGTCACGAGGAGACCATCTTGTTGCCTGACATGTGTGTGATAGGCATTACACTGGTTTGTGCACGTGTGCATCCCTCCTGTCATGGTCGAGACCCAGACACTTGGTGGGCTGTGCCAGTGTCCTGGGAGACCCTAGATGGATAGCAGATGAGTGTGTGTGTGTGTGTGTGTGTGTGTGTCTGTGTGAGTTGACTCATGCATCTTATGGCTTGCCATACATTGTTGTTCCATGCCTTCGTTCATTCGTTCTGGCGTGGACGACTATGTCAGCCAGGGGGAGTGTTGGTTTGTGTGGCTTCCACCCGTCACGACCGACACTGCTAGTTTACCGATATACCCACATTCGGGGTATATGGCAGAGGAGGGCGTGACGACACGACGGGCCTCCGGACTGCACCGAGACTTCTCCAGCACCTANGTGTGTGTGTGTGTGTCTGTGTGAGTTGACTCATGCATCTTATGGCTTGCCATACATTGTTGTTCCATGCCTTCGTTCATTCGTTCTGGCGTGGACGGCTATGTCAGCCAGGGGGAGTGTTGGTTTGTGTGGCTTCCACCCGTCACGACCGATATTGCTAGCTTACCGATATACCCACATTCGGGGTATATGGCAGAGGAGGGCGTGACGACACGACGGGCCTCCGGACTGCACCGAGACTTCTCCAGCACCTACGACAGCGCTGGCGAGACGCGGTCGATGCGTTCCGACAACCATGTGGGCTTGTCAGGAGGCAGGAGAGTTCTCTCGGTGGGTTGAGATCCGCGCAGCCGGTTGACTGTACCGGTGCGACGAGGAGACCCGATGGCTGTTGTGGGGCTTCCGACGTTCGGAAAGCCGTCTGTGATGTCTGGACGTTGATTCCGAGATGTTTTGACACTGCTCATATTTTCTCGGTGGTCGAGACCCGGGCACTCGGCGAGCTGTTCCGGTGCCTCGAGGAGACCACCTTTGTTGCTCTCGTGGTGTATGCAGTGTGTTCTCCCTGTTGAGTCATTTCGGTTCAGCAGGGGTGACGGGGCCCGGTGCGGTTAGCTGCCGGCGCCCCTATATAAGCCCGCTAGGGGCTCATTTGTAAACTCTCCTTGTTCTTTATATTCAGCGTTCCAGACTTAGCCATATTCTTGCCGTTTTGCGTCACACTCACACACAGAGCTCATGTTCGTTTTTGCATGGGCCTGCATGCCCTAAAAATTATTTCCATTTCATCTTTTTAAATCGAGATATGTCTCGATGCGTTGAGAAGTGGACCGAACGGGTCGTCATACTTTTGAGGATGATTCTCAAAAGTGGACGGAATTTTCGGAAATCCCAAGAAGTTGGCCAAATCGCCCTCATCCTTTAGAGTGAAAATTGAGTTCTTTTGCTGCCGTGGGCTATTCGTGTAATGAAATAAATTTCCACTCAGAAAACTAAGGGACTCATGTACATCTGGTCTGTAAAATTTTCACCCATTTTAGCCCCGACGTCCCGGCGCGCGTATAAATGTGGCTCAGTGACGGCGGTAATAACCATGGATTAGGTGATCGACGTCTTGAAGGTTGTCGTAGGGTTCCCATTCGTTATGCACGGCGTCGTAGTCGTGCCACTTGACAGTAAATTTTGTTGTTTTGCCACATCGTCAATGGCGGAGGATGTCCTCCATGACCTACTTTGTGTTCTCTTCCACTTGGACAGAAAGGGGGAGGTACATCCCTGTGCGGGAATTTCTTTCCGAGTTCTCGGTAGTGCTTTATGCTAAAATGCGTCTAGGGCACGCAAGCCCATGGTGAATGAGACATGAGCTCTGGGTGTGAGCGGGAAAAATGCAGCGCCAAGAATTGGCTAAGTGTGGAACATATGTATAAAGAATCAAGGAGAGCAGTAGAATGAGCCCTCCGGAGGTCTTATGTAATGGGGACTGGTGGCTAGCCCACCAGGCCCCGTCATCCCCGTCAAACCAAACGGCACAGATGGGGAATACACATGTCACACATGATGAAATCACATATTGGAGGTCTCCTGAGGCACCGGAACAGTCAACCGTGTGCCCGAGTCTCGACGGACGAGAAAATATCTTATGCACCCCAAACACATCCAGACTCCACGTTGACACACAAGCATCACCGTCTAGCTAGGCTAGGCAAGTCTAGGCCTCTTGAGACGCCGAAACATGTAACCGGGCGTCCGGGTCTCAGCCACATGTAGACTACACATGTCAGTTAAAGGGTGACTAAGACTAGACCAATCAGTGTAGGGTCTCCCGAGGTACCGGTACAAACCACCGTGTACCCCGGTCTCGACCACTGAAGGATTACACCACCTGTCAGATACTATGCGGTGTAGTTCTATGGGGTCTCCCGAGGTACCGGTACAAACCACCAAGTACACGGGTCTCGACCGCCGAGAAAATTCTACCAGACACGTATGCATGAACTGATCTGCTAGAATGCACAATACGTATCATAGAGGGAGTAAGGTAGCCACTGGAGAACCATCAGCACAAGCTAGGAGGCTCTCTCTGCATAAGACTATATGACAGCTCAAAGCCCATACACCAACACTCCCCCTGGGCTGTAAGAGCTGTCATCAAGGGTACCAGTTGGGAAGATAAATTCACTCCCCCTCAATGAGAGAATCCTGGGAACATGAACTCAAACACCTGTGTTCCCAGATAAGTATGCTCCCCCTGCATGTAGGAGGCCACAAAAACTGTCGCTTGTAGAGAGAGGTAAGTCCCCCCTAGCCCAAACGATCGTGGGAGAACAATAAAGTAATGGCTAGACCTGAGAGTGGCTCTGGATGTGAAAGCTTCAGCAAGGAAAGGAAGATGAGGTTGAGATAGCTACTATGTGCACAACTCACTCATACACTGTCCAATAACTGTCACTCACCAGCTCTGGAGTAGTGTGAGAAAGGCAACCCGGTCTCACCTCACACTCCTACGACTCCCAGAGATCCGAGTTGGCAGGGTCCAGGGTCTCACTCTGATCGGACTTAGAGGGTGCAGGGGTGGAGAAGACACTGCCAAATGCTCGATGGTAAGGAGAGGAGGGAGAGGCTCTGAGCCCCCACATGTGGTAGCTTCTAGAAGTGCCAACCAGCAGACTCTGGTACTGTGTGTGAAGAGAGGATGGTTGTGAGGGATCCTGAGTTGGAGGGTGAGGGCAAAGCCGGGTGTGTGTGTGTGGAGCTCGTCACTGTAGGCGGTGTAGAAGCTGAACACTCCAGCAATTGCAGGTACCCCTGCGCCGTGACCAACTCACCCTGGAGATGAGAGGCACGAAGTCGCAGATAGACATGATCCTCCTGAGTACAAAGCTCAAACTCTACATCCTTGAGCACCGCCACCAGTTTACTGTAAGTGGTGGACAAGGAGTCCACCACTCTACGGAGCACAACCACCTCCATCTCAGCTGCTCGAAGCTAAGTGGCTGCAGGTGCCATGTCTCCTGAAGAAATGTGTCTCAAAATGTCCAGGGACTGAGGCAAAGGATCATCAGAAGGACGTGGGTGCGGAACAACCCCTAAGGTCGGGGGCGTGTAAGGATCAAAGATGAAGAGGGGTCGTCCATATATCGAGGAGAAAGATGGGGGTGAGCTGAAGCATGTCCCAAGGATGTCCGGGGTGTCGTCACTGCTCACTATCCTAGGATCCCCACTCTGTTAGTCACTGTCCGAGGATGCTATGGAACTGGACTGAGAATCATTTGGGCTGTGTCCATTACAACCCTCTCTCGGCATCTCGGCCAGCGCATCCTGTAGTGCATACAACCACTTCTCTGCGTCCCTCAGCTCACACTCTCTAGACATCTGTATGCGATCGCCCCTCCCCATGTACCCACTAAAGATGTCGCCAGGAGCAGCCTGCGGTGGAGGGGTGTCGCCGGACAGCGTCTCTCAAATGGTAGCGACGTAAGTCTCCTACGCACCGATCTTGCAGCAAATCTCATCCTCCTCACCTCGGCATCTTAGACAAGAATGACTAGGTGCTACCGACCTGGTGAAGGGCACTTATCCTGCAGTCACTATCACAGGTGGAAAAGACTCCAATGCCACCCCCAAGATCTCTGACGGCAGAATGGTGTCTCTATCAGCTGCCTCATGATCATCGACAACTAAGGGAACAGTAGCCACATCTGATGCGGTCGATACAACTGAGGCTGCTGATGTGGCCAATGATGCAGATGCAGGTGAGACTACCGTTGTAGTAGATTTTGTCAATGAATCTGGTGCTATCAATGCAGTGGATGTTGCAGATGCAATGGATGCAATCAATGCTATTTGTGCTGAAGACAATGTCAATGCCGCAGATGTAGCTACTGTCTTGGAGGGTGATGCTGCAGGTGCAGCCGATGCAGAAGGTGAAGCTGATGTGGAAGATAAAAGGAATACTGAGGCACTAGATGCACGTTGTGTAGTCGACGCTAAGGGTACAGCAGATGCAGTTTTCACATGCGCTACTGAAGTACCTGATGATAATAGAGGTGTCAATGTAGCTGGTGCTACTGGAGCAACTATCACAGCTGATGTAGCTGGTGCTGTAATAAAAGCAGGTGTTGTAGGAGAGGCTGATGCCGATGAAGTTGTGGATGCAACAGATGACGTTGATGATGCGTCTGCTGGTGGAGAAGTAGATGGAGCAGATGGTGCTGCCAGTGCAATTATCACAGCTACTACAGCTGGTGAAGAAGTAGATGGAGCAGTCGCTGCTGCTAGGGCACCTGTCATAGCTGATGCAGCTGATGGTGAAAGCAAAACAGGTACTACATGAGAGGCTGATGCCGATAAAGCTATGGATGCAGCACATGATGCCAATGCTGCGGCTACTGGTGAAGAAATAGATGAAGTAGCCGGCGCTGCTGGTGTAGGCGATGCAGCTGATGCAACTAGTATTGTAGAGAATGCGGGAAGTATGGATGTAGACTGTGTGGATGTGTCTAGTGCTGCTACTACCACTAAAGATGTCGAAGCTGCAGAGGAAGATGCTGTTGGCGATGCAACAGATGGGTCAGCTGGTCCAGCAAGTGCAGCTGTAGGAGCCAACGCAGCTGGTACTGTAGAGGATGCGAGAAGTGTGGATGTAGACTGTATGGATGTGCCTGCTGCTGCTACTATTACTAAAGTTGTAGGAGCTATAGAGCAATACTACTGCTGGAAATGCAACAGGTGAGAAGGCTGGTGTAGGAAGTGCAGTTACACTAGCAGATGAAGCTGGAATTGCAGGAGAGGCTGATGCCCATGAAGCTATGGATGCAGCATATGATGCCGATGCTACGGCTACTGGTGAAGAAGCAGATGAAGCAGCTGGCGTTGCTGGTACAGACGGCATAGCTGATGCTGCTAGTAATGTAGAGGATGCAGGAAGCCTGGATGTAGACTGGGTGGATGTGTGTAGTGCTACTAATATTGCTAAAGATGTGGAAGCTGCAGAGGATGCTGCTCCTGGCGATGCAACAGATGGGTCACGTGGTGTAGCAAGTGGAGCTGTATGAGCCGATGCAACTGGTACTGTAGAGGATGCGTGAAGCGTGGATGTAGACTGTATAGATGTGTCTGATGCTACTACTGCTAATGGACATGTCCTACCTGATGTAGTACTAAGTGCTCCTGTTCCATCCTCTATGCTCCCTGGCGTATTCGATGTCAAAGTGGACGGATGCACACACCCCCCTCAACCGGTGCAATGATAGAAGCCGCTGGAGATAAAGACATGCCGAAGACAAGACGAACATGACGTGCAGGACGATGACGACGTCGTCAAGCAGGAGGCTGACTGGGAGGGGGCATGACACCAGTGGAGCGGAGGATGGAGAGAATGGCTGTAGATTGAGACGGAAGGTCCAGTGCAGCCGGGGAAGATCCCTCTGAAGAAGATGAGGAAGATGAGGACGATGGTGTACAGGAAGAGTCAACCTGATGGGTGAAGAGGTGGTCCTTGATCTGTTGCATCATCTGCAGTAGACTCTAGAGCTCGGTGTACAGGACAGCAAGAGCGCCGATGTGATGAACAGATGAGTGAGGTAGGTCTGTCTGCTGTGGTGTGTGAGGGAACTCACGAGGCGGGAGCCAGGGTGGATGCCACCCACTGAGGCAAAGGTGACACTGGCGCCAACCGTGGCGTCCACCGCCACAGAAGTGGCAAGCAGACCCACGAAGAGTTGGATCTTCCCGTAGAAGAAGTGCGCCACTCCTGTGAGAGTCATGGTGGCGAGGATGGAGACTGCCGCATCGCGGTGGTGTAACGACCGACCACGGGGGCAGCTGGGGAGGAGCATCACTAAAGGGTGGTGCTGGCGGCCACACATCAACCCCGGAAGGCTGGGGACGATGCGGATGAGCGTCAATAACGCCATGGCTTGGTGGTTGCAAGAAGGACCACTAAGGAGGCTGGCCAGAGGGTGGAGGCGGTCTGGGCACCAGGCCGCCAGGCTGATGCAACTTGTACGCGTATAAAGCGCTGGCTCCGGTCGGAATGGAAGCCAACCACAGAGGAAGCTGTCAAGCGGACCCATGAAAGGGCGACGTCAGAGGCCGGGTCAGAGTGCCGATGGGCTGGTGACACGGCTGGGCAAGAGGAACGCTCTCTCCTGGTGGTCAAGAAACCGACCACAGGAAGGACTGGCCAGCACCACCATGAGGCGGTTGTCCGGCGGTGAGATCACCGTGCCAGATGGCAACCCGTGGTGGGAGTGAGCATGGGAAAGACTGTGTCCCAAAGGCAAAGAAACTGACCACGGGAGCACATGATCCGGGTGACCACGTGGTGGTGGTCCCAACGGCTGCCTCAGTGGGTCTGAGAGTAGCGGATGGAGAATGGAAGCAGTGTGAACATGGCAGATGTGCCGGTAAAGAGGAAGGCTTTCTGCAGGATATAGAGAAGGTTTACCATGCACAAGCAAAAGGACAGCAGAAGCGTGAATGCAATAAAGGATTGGAACACAATACAATGTGTCATACTCTATGCTACGTGGCATGTTGTGACCCGTGGAGTGCAGGGACAAAGTGCCGATGTATGAGATGAGACAAATCCCATCCCTCAAATCTGACAGTGGCAAAAAGAAGGCCAAGAGGGTAAATACAGGACGTCAGACTGGAGTAAATCACCAGTTGGCTGACACAACAAGTGACGTTAACACGTTGAACAGGTAGATAACTGGCCCAAACCAGTATGCACAATGCACACCAAAACCACGGGGTCAAGAGAGACAAATGAGTCACAACAAGAAGTCATGCAATGAGTGGCTCCGGCATGAACCATCAAGAGGCCACAAGACAGGCAAGTTACGAAAGGATGCACAAAACAAGCGGCAACAATACAAAACAAGGAAGAAGAGATGGAGTGCCTATAGGTAGCCAGACAATGAGGAAGCGCATCGTAATACCAAGTCCAGATCCAAAGTCATCTAGTATCCTAAAAACAGAACCAGATGACGCACCACAAAGTGATTTATCCAACTGTGCCCAGAGGGACCACTCTCACCTCCCTAATCACAAAGGCAATGGAGGTGATTGAGGGTCTACTCTACCTGGCAGGAACCAGCGTCTGAAGGAGGCGAGCTCTGGGAGGCCGTCGGATAAAAACAATAATCAGATGAGTTCTGTGTGCACCACATTGGTGGAATACAGGACATCATTGTGATATCTGAAGAATGCTAGTCCCAGGAGGGCTATAAAAGGAAAATCAGAGTGACCGTTATGGTGTTAGCATGACTAGGAAAGGAGATGTTCAGCGACGGATGGGACAAGAATGAGGACTGCCCCTTGGTAGGACAAGAAGTGGACTGCCCACATGTACGTGCCAAGTTGGCAAGCAATTTTATGCCAATGTGCGTATTGTCGGCGTCGATGTGGCAGCTCTAAGCAGGTTGTTCACAAAGCAGCAATTTCAAACAAAAGTGTAACCAGGACAGAAGAGGAGGCGAAAGACGCTAGGGCTCTCACCTTTTCCTTCCCCTTGCTCTTCTTACTCATGGTGACTAGAGCAGCCCCCAATGTAGGAGCGACAGGGACAAGGCCTGTCGATGAGGGGGAGTCATGCGAAGGAGTATGAGGGGTGGCAGGATTAGAGGCTGATGCAACAGCAGAGATGAAGGTGAGATGAATATGTCGGTTCAAAAGGGTTGTCCACCACTGGTCGAGGAATGTGGTGATTTCCCAGAGTGCATTGACACCAGGGACTGAGCCATGGAGAATGGGCTTGGTGGCAAGAAGCTGGAGCTCAACTTCTTTGCCCGAATGGAAAAAGGTCGGCAACTTTGGTGAAAAGGCTGTTGACAATGATAGAAAGGGTTGCAAGCTGTCCATGCACATTATCACCGAAATTACTGAGTGTATGTGGATAGCATCTCTTGTAGGCGTTGATAAGCTGGTTGAACAGAAATTCAACTGGATTTAGGAAGCCTATCTGGACGTGGTCGAGACGTAGTGATGGGTCGGAGGAGGTACCACAAGCGGGGTTGGCATTGTGAGGGCCAACCTCCTCTGTAAGATCAGGCTCTGCAGATGAGATAAAGGTGCATATAGGAAGAGCAGAATCATGGGACAGGGGCATAGAAGCCAAAGGATCCTTGGGTTTTCTTGCTAAGCAGTACTCCCAGATGTGTTCTCTCTGAGTCCATGAACTGAACGTCACCTCACAAGTGGACACCTAAAGATCGTCAGTGAAGGGAGGCAGAAGTGTGTAAGAAAACTTCTTTTATAGTCCAGGTGGTGCGACGGAACGATAAATGACTCGGCCTAAAGATTCTGGTGGCAGGAGAAGCACGACCACAATGGGTTCCATAGCCGATGGGATGGCCACAAATCCTGGCTATAGCACCCACGTGAAGCAGTCAATGACCCAAGCGATAATGGAGACATTGATGCCGGTGGCAATGCATCAGTGGGTGGCACAATGGGTAGAGAGAGCAGTGCTGATGAGGATGTAGATGCCAAGGATGATGCAAGCAAAAGCAGAAAACACGTGTGACAATAGGAAATGATGTAAGCATAGGTCAGGTTATGATGCAGGCGATGATGATGGTGGCGGCACAGTAGTGGGTACGTAGTGTGCAATGATAGAGGTGTTGATGAAAATACAAACACCAAGGATGATGTAGGCGATCACACGATAGTAGCTGTAGCAACATGTAATGATGCAAGCACTAGACTAGGTGCTGATGCAAGTGATGATACCGAGTTTCACTGTGCTTTTGTGGTTGTAGATTATCTTCCTCATACACACACCACATGTAGTGCCACATTTCCTTCTATGTGTGCCTATGCAATGCTTCTGCCTGATTCAGATAAAGTCCGACAGCTTGCCCTCTTTTGGATGCAGCTCTCTAGGAGCACGCCATGCGTGATGACCTATGGTATCATGAGGAAATGGACACACCCCCTTGGAGATGCTCTTTGAAACGGGAATGTTTGTGAGAAACACAACGTGATAGAAAACGCTTGGAAAGGTGGAGAGACGGAAAACATGTGCTTGCAACTAGAAGATCTAGCAACATAATAGAGGGTGAGATGAATACCTACACCTCAACACTCAGCCGCGCATGCGCGCATCTATGCAACACATCTCCTAAGCTGGTAAAAAAGCACCAAAATACCTCTTAGCTCCCACAGAGAAACAAACAAGGTCCCAACAATCGTACAAGCTGCTTGGTTGTATTAGTGAAAAACTGAAGGAAGTAGCAGGTGCACAAAGCTGAGATCTACACAACTAAGCTAAGAAAGAACAAATGCACTTCCACTGAAAAAATGTCTCGGGGATCCAGCCACCTGGAAAATCCATGAGAACGCACAAAAATGTATTAGGTGGAACTTGGACTGCCAAAGTAACAATCAACCACCATAGAGTTCCTGCAAGTGAGTGGCATCCAGTTCAGAGGCCAGCATGATGGAAAAACAATACTGAATCCACGAAAAAGTCGAGGTTGCCTTCAACGCCAGTATCTATGTGGTCGTCTTAACCAAAGCAAGAAGGTTGCTTAGGTGACCAAAAAATTGTGAAAAACATAAAGGTGAGTTTCACTGTCCTTCGTGCAGCCACTGAGCCGCCACTTGCATGGTTGTATCATGCAACATGACTAATCTCACTTGGTGCAATTGCCAACCGACTGGGTTGCCATGACCACTCATACAGAGATGTTGTAGATATCCCAACCCTAGAGAAACAAGAACATTCACATCGCAACATTGCTCCGTTCAATCCTATACATTCATGTACACAGTTCCATAGCACTTGTCACAGCACAACAATAACCCTCTTATTGTAGTGTTTTCCACAGCTCTGCCACAAATTGCCTTGAACAAAAGTTTGAGATCCGATTGTTGACGGGAAACAAGCATCAACGTTACTCATTTTCATGCCGTAGCAGCAACCACAATTGTGGTACGATGTACTTGAAATAGTTACCACGAAAGCAAAGGATCCGCAATGGCAATTATAACAGTAGCAACAGTGGTAGTCACAAGGACAAAAGGTTAGGTGTTGTGCACATCACCAAAACAATTGCAATAGTAAGATGAGGAGCAGGAGTAAAGGAAGTAGCAGCAATAGAGCATTTCTGCCGCTACAACAATTTTTTTATAGAAAGCAGTGGACATAACTTTCCCAGCACATCGTAGCTGCACCAGTTGCTACATGCTCATTGCACTCGCAACATTGGAACGACACGGCATAGACCCGGCCAGCTCTGACTTCAAGGTAGCCACTGCACCACATGAGGTGTGTAGTGTTGTCCCTATCTGATGCTACATGCCAAATAGAGACTCCGCAGCGCCATTAAACGATGCCCCGCCTATTCCGCCACAACCATGTCCTGAAGTGGTAAGACCCTCTCATCTCACTTGCCATTCTAGTAGCATCCATCCAGGCACTATTGCAGTTTTTGAGGAAGAGGCTTGTGGTGAAGAGGCACCACTAAGGCAGGAGATGCAGGTCTAAATAGACCTCCTGGTTAACACATTTTTTGCATCCCACTGCTTCTTTTATAGATGTAGTAGCTTTTCCACCAGAAACAATTGCTTCAAGAGCAAGTGCAGCCGTTTGTACTTGTTTCTACTTACGCTCGCCACATGACTAAGGCCAAGGCAGATGCAATTGCAGGCATTGCAAATGGATTGACCACAACCACAATGGCAGTGGCATCCTTGAATACAATAGGAACATCAGGCTCTGTAGCAGTTGCATCCATTATTGGCATCTCCATAGCAGCAGCGCTTGCCCCGGCTTTTGCAACACCATCAGAAGTTGGCTCCCATGTTGCCGCCCTCATGCCTGCAGTTGGTGTTGTGTAGATGCTGAACGTAGTACAGGTTACCTTCATTCTATATCTAATCACACCAGTTATGTCAACCCTCTCCATCTTCAACCATTGCAGTTGCCACCACTGCCACGCCACTTGCGCTCCTGACCATCAAGCGCGGCGCTACCGCCTCCTTCTCCGATGTCTTTGTCCACTACTCCTAGGACGTTCTCGAGGCCATGGCCGCCCAGGGTACTCTCATGCCCTGGGCGTACGAGCTCTTCCTCCGCATCGAGGAAGCTTGTCAGGAGTCCCACATCCATCACACAGAGTCCCTCGCCTCCCCTGCCGACGCCGCTCTTGCCGTCGCCGCTCCTGCCGTCACCGCTCCTACCATCGCGTCAGTGACCATCGCCGCCCCAGCAGCAGCAACAGTATCCTCCGGCGCCTCGTCCTCTACCAAGAAGAAGAAGAAGGGCAAGGGCACTCAGCAGCAGACCAGTGGATCTGGCAGCGCCCACCTCGTTTGCCATAACTGTGACCAGTCTGGACACGGATGGTACACATGTCCGCTTCCAACTGACGAGGCTCGTGTCATCGCCACCATGCGTCGCCAGCGCGAGCGCCGCCTTGCCACCAGCGCCGTAGCCGCCGCTGTTCCTGTCACATCAATGCCACTCTTGAAGGCCCCACCTCAGCATCCTTCACAGCTGTCCGCACATGCTGCCCCGTCACTGGCTTCCTCTTCTCCCTTTCCCGACTCTGGCACCGTCACACCGCAGTCTGTATACTCTGTTGGACCCTCCGCCCGCAAGCGCCAGCTGGAGCAGTTCATCGCCTTCTAGCTCGGACTTCCTCGCCCTCCTCCCCAGGGAAGTGCGAGTTGTGTCATTGCCAGTTCCTCTCCGCCCTGCATGACAGAGTCGTTGCTGTGCACATGGCCTGTATTTTTGCCTGTCCTGTCCTGTGCAGCCCTCTCTTCTCCCGCTCCTCTTCGAGACAATGTTACCTGGCTAGATGACTGGCACTCGCGGTTTGCACATCCGTCCACTTCGTCAGCGTCGCTCGCCCACTGCAATGTGACTGTCAGCGACCTGGCCTCTCCGGTCTAGGATCCGTCAGAGACCTGGATCATCAACTCCGGGGCCACGCATCACATGACGGCCTTGCGCGAGGCCTTCAGTGTGCTTGGTCCTGTCACCGATGTCACTGGGATTCGGACGGGATCCGGTCAGGTCTTTTCCGTTCGTGGTGTCGGCGTCGTTCGTTTCCGTGGTCCTGCGGGTGATGTCTTCTTGACTCATGTTCTCTTCGTCCCTAGCCTTGAGCTCAGCCTCCCGGTTGTCACCTCCCTTGATTGCATGAGCATGGACGTTTTGCATTCACGTGGCGTGGGCACTGTGCCGTTACGTCCGTCCGTTCGTGTTGTCCTGCATACCACCGCCCGCGGTAACTTGTGGCATGTACCGCGCCTGTCTCCTCCCACCTCTGTCTCCTCTTCGTCGATTGACACTGGCCACGTGTTCGTCACCAGCACATTGTCTCCACAGTACACGCGTCTCCTGCATCGTCGCCTCTGTCATGTCCTCTCTGCCGCTATTGACAGCATGCTTCGCATACAACCAGCCACGGTTCTTGACTCAGCCTCCTTTCCTCTGCCGTGCCCCACTGAGTGCATCGATTGTGCTCAAGGCAAGATGCATCGCTCCACCTACCCCCTCTCTGCCTCTTGAGCATCCGCCCCGCTCGACCTTGTCCACTCTGACGTCATGGGTCCCCTCCCGACAGAGTCTGTCGTCGAGCACGGTCGTTACGTTCTGACCCTTACGGACGACTACTCTCGCTATCGCTGGGTTTTCTGCCTGCGGCAGAAAAGCGACGTCGCGCCCACCATTTGGGATTGGCTTGTCGGCGCCGAACGCGAGTGTGGTCACTCCCTTCGCCGCTTCCGCTCAGACCGCGGGGGCAAGTTTTTGGGGGAGACCACCCTTTTCCTTGCCTCTCATGGTGTCCATCATGAGACGTCGACGCTGTACACGCCCGTCCATAACGAGGTCTCTGAGCGGTGGAACCGCACAAGGGCCGACGCCGTCCGTACCATGCGGGTCGAATCTGGCGCCTCTGACGACTTCTGATTCAAGGCCATGACCTACATGACATGGGTCTGGAAACGAATTCCCCATGGACCCATTCCTCGTCAGTCCACCCCATACCAGCATTGGTGTGGAGAACGCCCCGAATTGCGTCCAACCCGTGTCTGGGGCTGTGTCGCCATCGTCTGGTTGCCTGCCCCGCACCTGGGTGGCAAGCTCGACCCTCGCGGTTGCCCGTGCACCTTCCTCGGCGTCTCCCGTCAGTCGAAAGCCTGGCGATTTTGGGATCCCGCTTGCCGTTGCATTGGCGTGTCCCGAGATGCCCTCTTCTTTGAGGACCTGTTTCCCCGCGACCTCGTTCGCTGAGGCGCGTCGATGTTCCTCCCGTCGCGTGGGGGAGTGGTGAATCCGTCCTCCGTCTCCCCGCGTCCTGGTGGTCCATCGCCTGTGTCCACGGACCCACTTTTGCCGGCCGCCTCGTCTGTGGCCGCCAACCACTTAAGGCCAGCTTCCCCGTCTGTGGCCGCCAGCCCCTCAGGGCCGGCTTCCTCATCCGTGGATGTCGGCCCCTTGGGGCCGGCTGCCCCGTCTGTGTCTGCCAGTCCCTCAGGGCCGGCTTCCCCGTCAGTGGACGTCAGCCCCTCAGGGCCGGCTGGCCCGTCTGTGTCCGCTAGCCCCTCAGGGCCAGCTGCCCCGTCCGTGTCCGCCAGCCCCTCAGGGCCGGCTGCCCCGTCTGTGTCCGCTAGCCCCTCAGGGCCGGCTGCCCTGTCCGTGTCCGCCAGCCCCTCAGGGCCGGCTGCCCCGTCCGTGTCCGCCAGTCCCTCAGGGCCGGCTGCCCCGTCCGTGCCCGCCAGCCCCTCAGGGCCGGCTGCCCCGTCCGTGTCCGCCAGCCGCTCAGGGCCGGCTGCCCCGTCCGTGTCCGCCAGCCCCTCAGGCCCGGCTGCCCTGTCTGTGTCTGCAAGCCCCTCAGGGCCGGCTGCCCTGTCCGTGTCCGCCAGCCCCTCAGGGGCGGCTTCCCCGTCCGTGTTCGCCAGCCCCTCAGGGCCGGCTGCCCCGTCCGTGTCCGCCAGCCCCTTAGGGCCGACTGCCCCATCTATGTCTGCCGGCCCCTCCAGGCCAGCCGCCCCATCTGCGTCTATCGACCCTTCATGGCAGGCTCCCCCATCCATGTCGACTCGCTACACACGCAGTCCAGGCGGGAGCCTCATACCCAAGGTCCCGACAGTTAGTACTCAGGCCACCTCTGCACATCCTCTCACCCCACGACCCTGTTGGCCTGAGGGTGAGTGTGCACCCTGGAGGGTCCCTAGCAATGGCTGGTTCACACCACCAAATGTTTTTGGAGAGACTGAAACTGTGGAGGCAACTCGTTCCAAGGATGGCAGAAAACTAGTCAGAGAGTGTGGCAACAGTTTTGGCCTCAATTGACTGGGAATGAACACTTGATCAAGGCTCACAAGCAGTGGCATTTTATAGCCACTGATCTAAGCTTTCCAGAACACCAAAGCATGCCAGATTTGGACCTTCCTAGCAGATTCTATGGCTTCTAGAGTGCTCCTTGGTAGGCTGTCCTTTTCCCACCTAGGAAGGTATCCCTTCCCTCCTCTAGAAGCTTCTGCCCCTTCCTAGATTCCTCAGCTTGCTTCTAGTAGGAGGGAAGGTGTCCAGAAGACCAAGACACCTCTAGATGCCTTGTAGGACAAGTCA